>VUQG01034767.1:0-16652 GCA_015106755.1 Etia nguti
CTTTTTGATCCTTAACACAGCTGTTCCCAAACCAGGATGCGATGTTCTGTGTGAGGATGCTCTCCACAACGCCTGTATAGAAGGTCCTGAGGATCACTGGCGATACCCCGAACTTCCTCAGTTGTTGGAGGTGGTACAGGCACTGCCTAGCCTTTTTGGACTGGGCCTGAATGTGGGCAGACCATGTCAGATCTGAGGAGATGTGGACACCGAGATACTTGAAGGACTGCACCCTCTCCACTGGAGCTCCATTGATGATAATGAGCTTGTAGTCTCTGTGCTTACTCCTTCTGAAGTCCACCACCAGCTCCTTGGTCTTGCCGACGTTCGGCTGGAGGTGGTTGTCCTGGCACCACGATGCCAGATTCTTCACTTCCTCCATGTAGGCCGCCTCATCGTTGTTGGAGATGGTGCCCAACACCACTGTGTCGTCAGCAAACATCACAATGGTATTGGAGCCATGGGTGGCCACACAGTCTGAAGTATAGAGGGAGTAGAGCAGTGGCGAGAGTACACACCCCGTGGCGCTCCCGTGTTGATGGTGATCAACACAGGAGCGCCACAGGGGTGTACTCTCGTCAGAAAAAAAAGAAAAAGAAAAAACAAGCTCAAAACCCAGTGAACAGTACGTAACACCTGGTAGGCTTAAATTATTAACAACGCAGTTGTCAGCAGGGGTCAGAGGTCCCGTCACGCAGCACACTCTGATGTCAGGGAGTGGGCGTAAGCAGAGGTGTTGACTGGAGTCTCCACAGGAAGCAGCTGCTCATCAGCAGATCGTCTTCCTGCTGTCAGTGATCAAAAACAACGTGCACAAAGAGACAAGAGGGAAAGGTATCCCCACACTCGTGAAAGTGATACTTGCTAAAGATGACTGCACGTCTCAAGAGAGCTGATTAATTAAAAGTCCCATTCATCCAAATTTCAAAAAGGCATATTTTCAGAAAGCCTTTAGGCCTTAAACAAATGCATGAATAACACTTTCCCACACTAAATTCTTAAAACTTCAGAGACATGTATGCCTGGGAGATGAAGCTCTCAGTATTCTCCTTCAGCTGCTTGGTGGATAATTAAAAGGCATGTCGCTGTGGATCTGGAGAGCAGCTGTAGGGTGGATACATGTGAGTTTGCAGCTGACTCGGGAGAGACTTGGAACCTCTTTTGGTTGGACGTAAATCAAACCGCCAGGGGGAAAACAAGTACGCTGTTTCATGAGCTGAGAACAAGAAACGGCACTCAGCCGGGCACTGCAAATAGGACAGAAGGCAGAGCCACAGAGAGGTGTTGTCACTGTCGTGAAATGCCTCAGCAAACACACATCGGTGGATCTGATGCCAATTTGTTCCCATGTCAAATATGTTTCTGCCTGTTTGTTTGTTGTTGTTTGTTCGGGACTCGGTGTGTTGAAGACCTTCAGCTTTTCCAACTCTATGTGTATTTACGGTCAATATTTGTAACAGAATCCAAAAAAATCTGATAAATACATTTGGTTTGGAGTGGATTCTAGGTCTCCTCAAGCAATACACAATATTCACTGTATTCATGTTTTACCCTCTTATATCCAACAAGGGTAGCACCCCTCACCTCCTATGGGGAGAGATGGGGGGACCAAATCAGCTGTCTCGTCTGACTTCCCTGTTTTAGCCAAGCTGTCACCAAAAAAATTAACCAAGTTGTGTAATCGTAAATCACTGTGCACTCGTATGACTCGGGGTGGAGGGACGCCTTAATATGAAAAATACAGTTCTCTGTTAATACTTACTAGGATGGTTGTCCAAATACTACGCACAGTTTACTTCTAACCTTAACAGGAGGCAACTTTACCAGCCTACAATAAAGACCACCTTCAGTCGGGCCAATCAGGAAACAGTTAGCTTATGTGGGAGAAGAAAATATACCGCAGTGCTGTAGGTCAGACACCCGGCTCAAGTTAATCTGCAGTTAGAAGAACACTTATCTGCACTGTCCTGAGTGTGTTATTGCTAAGAAACGAGTGCAGTAAAGCTTAATTTATAGTTCTGTGTTAAATCACCTACGCTGTAGCCTGACATACACCTTTTCCAGAAGGGTAACTACATATTCCAGCAATGCAGACTACATCAGCTGTGGTTGGTCTGTTTTATTTGCTTTGCATGTGGATAATCCCTCTGTCCTTTTATTTTTTTTTAAACAGTATACACATGTAGGAGTGATAGAAGCTCATATTAAACACATCAAATATGTATATGACATCAATGTAAACCAAAAGCACAGAAGCTCCACTCAACTGCTGTTCAAACCTTCTGTTTGAAGGTTCAGCGAGGAGCAGCCAATGAGAAGATGAGCATAAATGGCTTTTTTTTTTTTAGAAACATTAAGACCTGAGAGACTGCACAAAGACCAGTATAGGAAAAATGAGGATTATTTTATACAGTGAACTATGGAAAGTTAATCTAGTAGCTTTGCATGATTCACATTAAGTTGGAGAATTAACATAACAGGTCAATTTTTAAACAAATTAACTATATGTTTAAAAATTACTTGCAACAACAATTGGTAGTATTTTCAAATTTCATATGCAATTTTCTATTTTTTTCTAATTTCCTAGTTTTTGTGTAGAGACTCAAAGAATTTTGAGGTCATCCCTCTTTCAGTGTCTCAGTAACAGAAATTATTGATCAATATCTAATAGCTCCAAGTCCAACAGGATCAACTCAGAGCAGCAGAACTGTTCAGTAAGCACGATGCACCGAGCTCTTTAAAAGGTTATATTTTCATAAGAGCCACAAAAAGGAGGATTTGGAAATGTTTCGAAATATTGGCAGATTTCCAGGATGAATCAGTCTGCGTTACAAGCCAACCAGAAGCCCAGGAAACATCACTCTGGGTGTCATGCTGATCCCTGCACTCTGTAACTGCACTAATAACAGTTTTCTGTCAGCGCAGCGGCGTCATTATCACACGACAGAATGTTTACCTTCTCATCTCGCTCCTACAAGTGGATGACGGGTTTCAACGGGTAGTCTGACAGTCCCACCACGTGTCAACACCGTGACATCTTCAGCTGAAGCAGAAGTGAGGGAAGCATGCAGGAATTTCACAATGACTGAACATCTGCGGATACTTTACTGTCATTCCCAGACAGGCTTCAACTGTTTGTCTTTTTTCCCAATAAGTGCAGTTGCTCAATAAAATTTGCTCCTGGCTGTTTGTGTGTCAGGACACGTTTGACGGGAGTCTTTCTGGATGAATTTATATTATTTGCTAATAGAACTTGACTGACTCAGCAGGGTGTGTAAGGTTTCACCGCTCTGCTGCTGCCACCAACAGAGACGGGCAGACTCCGATTACTTTTATCTTATGCCAAAATGAGGAAAATCCCTGAGACACAACATGCAGCTCTACTTTTGTTACAATATTTCCTGTAATTGAAACTTTAAAAAAAAACCTATATATTTTCAAGAACAAGATAAGCACATGTAATGAGACTAAACAACAACTACAATAGTGCTTTGTAGGTTGAAAATGTGCCGTAACCTGTACTACAAGCCTTTGAGGTAAAACTGTAATAGCAGTCGAAGCTGTCAGTTAAACACTTATAATGCTGTCACTCTGTACTTTGTATTTTACTACACAACCCTAGCAGAGAACTTTACTCTGAAAGTAGAATGGGAGGCAGAGCCCTCAGCTTTCAGGCTCCTCTCCTTAAGGAACCAGCTCCAAGTTTGCATGCAGTCGACAGACATCCTCTCTACTTTTGAGATTATGCTTGAAACATTCCTTTTTGATAAGTTGGTTAGGGCTACAAACCACTCCTTAATTCTTCTTAGTAACCTCATGCGATGCACTGAGTACCTCTGCTTTTAGCTCCCCGAGCAGACTCTTTCTGAGCCTGGTTCTGTCACAGGTTAAAAGGTGGTTTCTCCTTCCCACTATCACAAAGTGCTGCTCCAGGGGGATTATTAGCTTTCTCTCTATATTATACTGTAAAGGCCTTCATCATTCCACGTAATGTACTCTGGGATGACTTTAGACTATAAAAATAAATAAATAACTGAAGAGAATGTTTAAATCAGGAGGGAGTAGCAGTTAAAACTACTTAAAATTTCATTGCTAAAAATGGAAAATGTGTAAAAACCCAGCAGCCGCATGCTCAGTTTAATGGAGCTTATAAAAATAGTTTCAGAATCTATCCACATCTATTCATAGTTTCAGACATAACGTCAAACTTCTAATTTTATATGTTTAAAAACAAAATTCAGTACATCAGACTCGTGTATTCACTTTAAACAATTTAAAAATGTTTAAGCTGCATGAACATTGATGGAAATCGAGTACAGTCCAGATGGCAGACGGCAGGAGCCATGACTGACAGTTCAGCCTGAACCACAGTGACCAACGATGCAGTCAGTGATGACATGGACGTTTATTTATTACAAAACAAAGCCAGTGCCAACAAAATACAAATATAACAATGAGATTGACGCCCTCCAGACGTTATACCACAATGACTGCTTTTTGCTGTAGACATGGCGTGAACATGTCTCTCAGGCACATTGTGTGCCATGACACAAAGTCAAACATCTGCCCACCTTTAGTGTCTCATCAACAAACTGTTCTCTGAGATATTTATTTATTTCCCTGAGCTTTCTAATGAATTCCTGATGACAGCAGCATTTGTCTCCGTGCACTTCCTGTGTGCTGCAGATGACAGTTTGATTCACTGCGTCTCATTAACTATTCAGTAGCTCTCATGGTGTTGTTCTGGTAATTCTCGAGTCACACTGCACGAAGGTGACATTGTGTGTTCATTAGGCTATGTTAATGACTTAGTCATGTATTTGGCGTTAACTAAACTGCCAAACAAAGAGACATATGAGTGGGTTTTACACATTTAGCAAGTTTAGAGTGTTCAGATGTGAGAATCTCTTATTTATCTTAGAGCACCAAACTAACTCCTTCATCACATGTGCTAAACACTGCAGGTCTAAAAATTAATTCCACCTCTCAGTAGCAGATCAGCTAAAACAAGATCCAGGCAACATTACAGTTAACATTTACAGTGCACCAAACACATTATCTTAAACCATGCAATCAGCCGCCACATAGAGGAAGTGGACCAGTCAGCCACTGCCAAAACTGGAGTTATACTGGGAAGCTCTGAGGATGTGAATGAATAGCATGAGAATAAATCTATGAACATGGAACAGACCAGTGCTGGAAAGACCTTAAATACTTAGGAAACCACACTGTAATTACAGACAGAAATATATGTATATAAAAAAATAAAAAACAATGTGCAATGAATCAATTCATGAAGGGAAAACAAAACATGAAAAATGTGTCTTTGGGGGTCAGACGTGGGAAAGTTGGAATGCAATGATTCCCCCTGCATATTTGACAGAGGCGATTGACTTTGGTTTTGGCTGATGAAGAAAACAGGTGTGGAGCTTCATGCACCACAGGAGACAGATCTGGCACATATTATAACAACATGAAGAAAAAGGAGGGAATTTGAAGAAAACAAGCCAAATTGAGCATAGCATTAGTTAAGGCAGGCCAGGAAGTTAAGCTCTGCGACAATCACGGCATCAGTCGGTATCCTTCTACACATCCAACTGGGAGTGTAGTTTTAAGCTGGTTTAGTCTGCCTGCAGTCATTCTACCTCTGCAAGCCAATTTGCAACCCAACTTGTAGTTACTTCACAGATACATCAAATATTCCCTTGCCCATAATGTATACAGCTCTTGCTTACTGTAAGTTGTTACACCTGATTTGATACTGTAGATTGTTCCATGATGCCACACAGTGTTAAAGTATGGAGGTGGTCGCCCAACAAGAACATGGAGATAGTCGCTGTTACATTTGTTGTCCATTGAGGTTCAGCACTCTTCCAGTTTCCTCTTTAAAGCTTCCACCACGCTGTGCATGTACACTGAAAAAATAGTTCCAAGTTTATGTTTCTGCTGATCCAAAACTCACAGTTTAGCAAAGCCACCTGCACACTGTGACCTTTCTCTTTTTCTTCAGCTAAACAGCTCCTGACTTTCTTTGAATTGGCTCGTTATTTAGTGCCAGCACCTGGTCGCTGGCCCCGCTACAGACAACTGAAAAGACGCTTCTGGTTTCCCGTTTCAAGGCAGCCACATGAAACAACACAAGAGCCAAAGACGACTTTGGCTCTGAGACACTTTTAAGAGTCCAACTAAGACATAAGCAGCATCCAAAAAAGATGAACGTGTTCAACGGAGATCTGAAGTAGTCCTTTGAAAGCAAACAGCTTTGAACTGAAGAAATTCTAACTTGCCTTTCCTGTGAGGACTAATGTCTTTGTTGACCCTGTTCTTTCTTTTTTGTCCAGGTCACCTCTGTGCCCAAAGGTTGAGATGGTTGTCAGTGTGGTTTCTCATCCATATGAAATGTTCTAAGAATGATTGTGGTCAACTATATTACAGCCAACCGTAGGTTTTTGAGAGCAGCTTGCAGGTGTGAAGCGGTAAGCGAGACAGGTTTAAAGTCAAAACCCTGCATCCCCAAAAGTAAAAATAAATTCTCTTTTCATGTTTTTTGAATGAGGAGCCACTTTTGGGCCGTTTTTGGTTTGCAGAACAAAGCGACTGTGAATCCCACAAGCCCAGGCTGTAATCACAGTTATGCTTGTTGGGCAGCTTCCTTGTTTTCTCCTCAGTGAGTCAACCATGCAACATGCACAGAAAGAGCCAGTGGGGCTTTGTGTGCCACTTTTAGTCAGGTATTTGGGGGGTTTTTTCTTTTCTTTTTTAAAATTTTTAAATTGGGGGGCTTTATTGCCTAAAAAGTAAAAAGCACTGAACTGTTTTATTGCGGTCATTCAAGGGAAAGAAAGACTTGTTCCTGTAACACCAACATTTTTTTACCTTCAACTGGCAACCTTTGAGTTGTACTCTGTCAGTGGGAAATTTTTATTTCCATGAATGATTTTAGATCAACCAGCCCACATATTTATTTTCCTCTACTGTTACATTTTTCTTTATTTATTTGAATACATCTCATTTACATGAGTAAAGTCACTTTTGTTGCATCTGATCTTAAACGGAACAATCATTTGTATTTAAGGCAGCCTTGGTTTGGTGATCAGTTTTCTTGTAATAGAGCTTTTCCATGACATTATTTCTGTGAAATATATCCGCAGTTTGAATTGGAATTCTGGACGCTGCTTCCATCCAAGCTTTGGTGTGTTTCCAGCATTTAGATGCGAATGAAATCCTCCACATAAATGAATAAAAATGAACTGTGCTATGAAATTTGCAAACAAAATGTCAAAAGCCTCAGACTACAGATGTAAAAAGGAAACAGAAAAGCCAAGTATGACTCAAAAAAACCTTTCTTACAGAGCACTGGTAACAGCTTAAATGAATTCACTTGTAGTCTAAATGAATTCAGCGAAGATGGCACCGTGTTTCACTCCCCAATGCAAAAATTAAACAGCATGAATTTGCTGCAGCTCTGATTCATGCCTCTGTTTGGCTGCTACTTTAAGTCACTGCCAGCTTAAACCCATGAATTCATTTAATTTTGAAATGTAGAAAAACAAATACTTTGTACAAGAAGAAACCAGCACTCAAAAATGGTTCATGGTTTTGTAAAAAGTTTTTGTTGGTGGCATCCAACAATGTCTGCTTAATCATGTTACCTACACTAAGCTCGCCCCACTAAGCACCTAATGGGAGTGAATATAAACACACCACTGCAAACTACCACTATTAACTGTGTTTATCCCATCACAAGACTTGGCTATCTCAGCATGTATTTATGTCTCCTTCTGCTAAGAACCATGCAGATTATGATTTCCAGATTTCATGAAGCTGGACCAGACCACAGGAAACACAGCTCTATATTAAATAAATCCATTTTATTTTCTCCTCTGAGAGCTTTCAGTCAAAGGAAGACCAATAAGTGAGCTTTCTCCACGCTGCTCCACAGGGAGGGAAAGAAGGTAAAATTAGTGGTGATAAGGGATTTAAACATTACACTGTACATGAATCTAATGCAAAACTTGAAAACATGATCAAAACATTGTATAAATAAAACTGAACGCAGTGAACTAGTTTCTGGTTAAACAAATGTCTCGTCTGCAACTCATTAGTCATCACAAGCATGCATGCAAAGCGATTCGTCTCCGCCGCTGCATGTCTGAGCCCAAATCAAACTCACGTGAGGGGAGGAATTCTGAATTCAAAGGAAAAAACTAAACTTAGCAGAGACTCTTGAACTTTCTGCAGATGTGAAACTCAGGATCAACAATGACCTGACGTTGAACTAGCTGAGCTTAGACTGGTTTCCATCCCTAAAGACCACTTAGACCATAAAAGAGGGAAATGACCAGAGTCCTTTCAGTAGGGCCCACCTGACCTACTTTCTCCCTCTGTGTTTGTGTATGAAAGTATGCGTGTGCACGAGAGCATGGGAGAGTAATTTGTGCACGTTTAAGGCATTGTTTGCACAAGTGCAGCGATTCCGGCTAAAAAAAGCATGCGCACATACAATAACTCGCATTGTAAACTGCGCTTTCAGGGACTGCGTTTGCAGGATAATCTGTGCATCATTGTGTTAGTGTGTGTGGGTTTGTGTGTGCTACAAGTTGGCAGCTGAGGCCACAGTTGCCATGTGTTGCCCAGCTGTGGTCGCCTGGCACTGCTTTTGCAGACTCCAAGGAGAAGAAACGGACAGAATATAAATACCGTCTTCTCCTCTCTGCCATTCTTCTGGACGAACAACAGACGCCTTGTTGTACAAAAAAAAAAGAGGTGGATTTACCCCCAGAAACAGATTGTGTGACTGTGCAAATTAAGGTAGCAGTTTGGTGTGACCTGGAAACATCTGAAGTCATTTAAGGGGGCAAAAGCGGTGAAACAATGAAGGGGTGCATTTTTAATTTTTAATCACTTTCTTATAATCTTTAAGATTCTTATTTAACATTTTTAGAATTATCCCTTTCATTTAGTCTTTTATGTGGTGGGAGAATCAACCATTCCTACGCCGTGTTAGAACTCCATTCTTACACAGCAGGAACGTGAACTAAGCATTTGCAACTAAGCATCTGCTATTGCTTCACATTAACAGCGTTTAACTGGTGGCTTGTACTGTGAAGCATTTATAGAAAAGTCCAGCAGACAACCTTTCTACAATGCAATCTGCACTTTTGCACATGTTAAACATAAAATTAACACCCTCCTGTCAGAGCTTCTCACTGTCCAAAGTCTTTAAAGGTTTACTATGAAGCAGCTACAAGTAGCCTTAGAAACTGACGATGTCTGTTGTTAAAGGGAGTTTGATAATCTCACATACTGGTCCATAAATAAACACTTTTTATCACATTATATTTTTGTTAACATTTAGGGTTAATTAGGTCCAGAAAATACAACTGTATGCAGTATTTGCTTTGACTACCAAAGGAGTCTTCCATCAACAAAAAATAAGATGGCATTGAGAGCAACCAAAGGTTTCACACATGCATGTCAGGCCTGAACTTTTCCAGATATTACCCATCGAAGCTTCAGATACCAATGTCAATGTAATTTAACCTGCCAGCTCCTCAGAACAAACAGGATGTCAGATTGAGCTCATGTAGGAATACCGCACTTAACTGTCTGGCAGATTCACAACAGAAGAGTGGGAGTCGTGTGTCCTACTTCCTGCACCACCTATCCAACTTCCTCAACTAAACCAATTTTCCACATTGACAGTGTGGCAGGAGCAGATTCCTGCTACACGTGAGAAAGTGCAGCTTTGGACAATGTCCTAACCTGATTCTCACAACACTGTCTGACGTTTCTGTGGAAAACAGCTAATATCATAATTGTTTGCCAGTGATGTGCTAAAGGACTACACTCAGGTTCAATTTAGTCAAGAAATAAAGGTCAGGTGTACTCCCTGGAGAACAGCGTCAGCTGATTACTCAGAAAACACCATTCTACGCATCCAGCTGACAAATCTCATACATGCTACCTTCTTTAAGGTATATTAGCAGTTTCCCCACAGTTGCTGTGCATTTACAAGTTGCTTACAACACACCACCTGTTGTCACTGATGGCTGCTCTGATCGTTACAGGAGTCTTGCTGCTCTCTAGCTTATGCTTTTAATGTATATGCATGCAAAAGCAGGGAGGTCTCAGAACATACTGCCATATCTAAATTACTGCAGAGGTAAATAATCTTTTAACTAGAGTGGCCTGACCTGATCTTTGAGAATGCCTAATATGTCTGTTACAAAGGATATTTTGCTCGGCGTGATTCAATTGAAATGTGGAGCTGCTACCCCGAGACTGCAGATAACAGCACTGGCTAAGTGGGCGACAAATGCCCTTCAGATAGACATTAAGAGACATTACAGAACACTACTTCTTATATTTAATCCAAATTCGATTTTCTTTTTCTATCTTGTTCAGCCCGTATTGACCTACATTTCCACATTCTCCCTTTAATTTCTCAGTTACCTCCATCTCTGCTCAGTTTAGGAAACAAGCCTTGATGTCAAGGTACAAAACCCCTTTGAAGCCGCCTGACCAACTGGACTGCAGAGATAACCTTGTTTTCTTTGTCTCAGCATCTTTGCTTGGTGAGCATGAGAAAGGCCTTATTCTGGGACATGCTTCAAGCCTCAGAGCTTTTAACTTCCTCTAATGACTTTATGGCTTTTTTGGAAAAGTGTCAAGTAACTGAGTGCACTCACAAAGACAATCTATGATTCTGGCGGCTTGGACGGAGAAGAAGTGGGTTAAGTGGCCCGGCGAGGAATGAATTAGAGAAGAATTGCTTTGCAGGGTAAACAAACTTTAGGGCTCTGTTTTATCACAGCAGACCCGAGAGTGTGTTTAAATCATCATGTTTCACATAGTGTAATGGGGATATTTTTCAGGCTGCACATAACTCAAGAGATCTGCGAACAAAGGTAGACAAACACCGACTCTCTGCTACTTATGGCTCAAGGGCACACTGAAAATGGGTGCAGTCTTTTGCTAAAGACAAAAGAGAAGGGAGCTTTTCATTCATTATCAAACAAATAAGAGCTAACCATTAAAACCTGAATAAAAGCTGTTTGTCAGGCCTGAAATTGTGAATCGCTGTGAAAACTGTAAACTGGTTATTATTCTTTAACTCTTCTTTGTAATACTCAAAGATGAGAGAGGAGAAAAAGGGCAGAGAAGGGCTTCAATGTCTCAAGGCAAAAGAGAATGAGCTAAAAGCAAAATGACAGTGTTGGTTTCATTCAGGAATAATTTGAAACCAGGTCTGGAGCTGAAGGCATCCAGAGTTTAAACCAGCAAAAACAAACAGTTCATTCACCCACCAACACTTTTCACGCCAAACCAGACCAAAAAAAAAAAAAAAAAGCTAATTGAGGACTATCAAGCAGCACTGCTGCAAACACGTTCTTTGAACTTCTTCTTCCATCACTAACCTCAGTAAACACCAACTTGAGTACTTTAAAAGGAGATGAAATCTCATCTCACTGTCCAGTCAGTTGTTTCTGACCATGGTTGTCAAAAACCAGAAGAAATATATCAGTGATTAAGAGATCCTCAAGGACATCTCAGCTATGTTGGCTCATCACCACGACTATATTCTAGCAAGTAAATTGTCAATAGACTGGTTTATTTATTTAGCACTTTTCAACTCTGAATACAAGCCACATATCCCCGTTCACACATACTTTCATATAACGACTTATTCTCTAAGTTATTTTATAAAACATTTTTAAGCTAACACATTCAGAGATGCATCAGGGACAATTTAGGGTTCAAAAATCTTGAGGATCATGAGGACTATAAGAGTCGGAGGTCGTACCAACCACCCGCTCTACCCGTGAGCACCTGGTGCCAGTCACCAAATTTGTGGCCACTAAAAGGTAGCGTCAGTTGCTACCATATTTAGGATTTCAATTTACTACATTTTTATTTATTTAAAGAGTTTAATTTCCAAGGAGGTGGATGCAAATTTAACAAAATAAGAAATCATGCAAAAGAAGGAAAGGAACAAAATTACGTGTTAAGAGTCTGTTAACGTTAGGGATAACCAATTGGCAAAGGGTGCTTTTGCACATTCTAATCCCAGATTCAAATCATCTAGGCTCTTGCCCAAAAGCAGTTCATCAGAAGAAAATGTCTCTGTACTTGCCACAATTTGCAGGCCAATTGTGTGATTAGACCACTGTACATGTTCAGGGGCTTTAAGATGTCGACTGGTCTGGAAACATTGTTTTGGAGATTTTATGCTCCACATCAGCATCTTTAACCTTCCAGCTTCCTCTTTCCTGACATCAGTCCTGGCTGTCAAAATGAAACATTAAACACGAGACAGACTGATAGTGTCTAGAGCATGGCGGGCAGATGAACATCTCTGAACATCTGCTGTTGCTCAATAAGATTTCATTTAGAGGAAGTGAGGCAAATCTGTTCAGTGATTCATGTGCTTAGTTACAGATGCAGAGAACCATCATTTACTGCTAGCCAAAGGTATCGGGGAAAAAAAAGTCTTGCATTAAACTGATATGTACTTCCACTGAGTATGCATGAAGACACTGAAGAAAAAAGTACAGATGAAAAGGTTAGTTTCACTACTCTTGTAAAACTCCCCAATGACATCAGAGCTAAACTCCATAAACTGATAATCAAAAGCTACATGACACATTCACATTCCCAGGGTGTCACATGGTGCTGTTCTGTCAAACCTGTGGGCCGGAGAATCTCAGGTTTTACTCCCAACTCATTACATACTGACATTTGTAACTTACTGTCACTTTTAAATGGATTGGGTAGCTATTATTTTCCATTGTACAAGGTTTGAATTTGAAAGGGCTCCATTAGAACCCAAATCTTCTTCTAAACTTTACCTAGCATTTTGGTGCCTCATGCCACTGTTGTAGCTTCTGTGTCCACGAGCATGCAAGGTTGTTCTTTTCACATGAATTCAACAATTTGAGGGTGAACACGAGGCTCTGCATAGACGTCTGTTAGCCCGTCAATTTGTTGTGGCCACTAAAGTGTGAGGGTACCAATCGAAAGGTTGGTGGTTGGATCCCACCAACTTTATACATGTTTGAAGAACTTTGGCTCTCATGTACAGTAGAAAAACACTTTATAAGAACCAGTTCATTTAAATCAAACCAGTGAGTAAATGCTCAAATAAAAAGCATGTGAAAATCAGAAAAAAAGCCCAACAAAAATAACGTTCCCCAAATGAAACATGTACTACACCATCCTGCCTGACCAACTTGTGAATTACTACAACTCTATATGTAGATTTTGTAGCTTTTTCAAAGTAGATTACCTGTTTGTTACCTGTCTAATATGGTCAAATATTTCCACGGCTGGTGCATCAAGTTATTGAGGTAAAAAAACCAAACAAAAAAAAAAACCAAACACACCTTGTGGATACCTCTGCAACACCAGTAGCATCTGGCAGAACAGCAATATTTGGCACCCTGGGATAAACCATGTAGTAGGAGCGTAACCTTGGTAAAGTAGGAGCTTATAATCTTTATTTTTAGGCAATACTTAATATAATTGTGTCACACATTTCTGTGCACAACATGAATCTTAAAAATATCCTTTATGAGAGTCTTCAGGCTCCTGGGTATTCTCATCCCACCAATGAGATGCATACTTAATTGCAGCTTACGTACAAAGCAAAACAGCATGGTATGTAGTAAACGGACTGATTCTTACTGTATACAACGCTTTTCAACTCCGAGGATTCAAAGCGCTTTATACAACATGCCTCATTCACCAAATCACCCATTCATACAAACATTTTTCTGTGCTTAAGCGCTTCCTATCTAACATTCACACACAGTCATTCTCAGACGGATGCATCAGAGAGCAACTTGGGGTTAGCATCTTGCCCAAGGATATTTAGCATGCAGGCCTGTGCAGCCAGGGCTCAAATCACCAACCTTCCGGTTAGTAGATGATTTGCTCTACCTCGTGAGCTACAGCAGCCCCGGAGCATACTATAAGTATATTAATAGAAAAGTTGACCACTCAAGCTGCAAATACCCCTTAATGGCCTGGAAGAATCAGGAGTAAATATGAGGTCGAAGGAAAGAGCTACTTTGATTGCCTTTTAGACTCCTGCTGCATAGGAAAGGAGAAAAAAAAAAAAGGAAATCAATCACATTAAATCAGATCCTTAAAACGATGGAACTTCTTAGTCTTCTCTAACAGAGCAAATAAGAATAGCGTGATGTTCCAGAACGCTGAGTAGCCTCAGAGGAGTGGACCTGCACTCTCACAAGGTAACAGGATCGCATGAGAACAAGCCAATTAGTCGAAATGGATGTTTGGCTTTTCGGGTTGCACCTAGCTTCTAACTTGTGTGGTGTTGTGTTGTGTGCGAGTGTGTTTGCATGGATGGGGTTTCCAGGAAGCTGCATTCAGCACAGTGCAGGATTAGATAACCCTCCTACTTCTCTCTCAGATCTGATCTTAAACAGAACTGTGTTTATCAAAGATGTCCAAGACAATAACCAACATCCGACTAAAAGAAACAATTACAGCATTCAGAAAATCAAAATCTTTCAAACAAATTTAAATCAGGGGATTTTTTTATTTTTTATAGGTCCAGTTTAATGTTCTGGTGATTAAAATCTTATGCAAGGTTCAATGTATCGGCAGAAGGCTGAAAGGCTTGCTCCGAAGCACTCAAGTTAATGGAAAGTTCTGATATCTTTTTGTACAAAATGTTGTCGACTGTCATTAGAAAACATGTTTGTGAAGTGAATTTATCTGAGTTGTATCTTCTTCCACAATTTAGAACTGTCAGACTGATGGACTGGAGTTGTCTTTAGTGATGTAGTCAATTTACTAAAGAGAGGAAAGTGTCAGAGTAGGGACACTGGTCCTCCCCTTAGAGAGGCAGAAACATGATATTCCTTGGGATTGAAAGTGTTTCCTGAAGGCAATCACTGTGTTTCGGCTGGTTGTAAACACGCAAGGACACAGTGATAGTGAGAAGCAATATAAACAGAGTTCAACACCTGCATTCCCTCTTGACTCCACATAATGGGCCAATCACAAACTGAAGGGGATGTAATTTTAGAGTAACTGTCAGATCCAGCTCCAAGATGTCGAAGGAGGTGGTTCTCTGAGAGCCACAAAACCCAAACTAAACCTAGTGAATAGTTCAGGCTGTTCCTGTCACAGTTACAGCAGCAGCAACATGGGGATAACTCATCAGGCTTTAGATCAGCCTTTAAAAGTAATTCTTTAAGGAACTGATCTTGCCCCTCTTCCACTCTTGCGGCGCCAGTCTACATTTGTATATTTGCAAGGGTCGTGATGTGTTTGGACCATTGATGGCTTTTGTCTGACAAAACTAAAGTCAGAGGGGGCTTCCTCATTATGGGAATACTCTGACCTCGTTTGAACCCTGATCATATCTGTCCATGTTTCTGTTTCTGTATCCTGTAAGTCTGAACTGTGAAGTTTAAATAAAAAAAAAAAGTTTAACAACCATATTTGTCAGGCCCACTCTGAAAAAAAGCCAAAGACTTAACAAAAGCACAATAACAGAATATTTGACTGGGTTGGATCGGGTGATATGAGTGAAAATCAAATTCAAATGTCCAAGAAGTCGAAATAAAGAAAAAGAAGAGGAAGACAAATCAACTAATTTTGAGTCATCTGCTCAAATATGTTATTTATATTTAATTATATATTTTTTCCATCCAAGAAACCTGGAGTGCATTTAAAGTTCTGTCTCCAGACTTGCCTTCCTTTAAGCTAATTTGTTTTCTTCCTTTTTTTCCTTCCTGAAGATGTTTCTATTAAATTCTTACAACCATTTCTGAGCGTGATGATGTGCAATATGTGCAATAAAAGTCCCACATGCCTTCAGGTATGTGTAAATCCTAAATTAAACCACACCACTAACCGAATCAAACAACATCAAAACGTTAGCCGCCCACTTAACCTGTCAGGTGTGTATTTGTGTGGCTCGCAGTGACAGGTGAGACAAACACAAAGCCAGCATATGTACATAAAAATACAAATTCTGACTGGTCCTTGTAAAGCATGATTCCTACACTGCATAACATATTTGCTAATATCATGTTTTGCTTGGCATCTATTCTGAAGTTATTCTGAATCAAGCAAGTTAAAGATATTTAATTTCAAAATTAAGAAATAAATGGCAAAATAATCCTTGTAGTATCTTTACCACTGCAGAATTTCTAACTTGCATTTTACTCTTAGGATTTATCTGCAACTGATTTGGAAACGTAAATAAAACCAGACAAGCAATTTCTATATATAAAAAAAATTCCAGAACCCCCCCCCCAAACTTTTACACTTGGATACTGATTTCTGAAACAAAAACAGACGGTGTAGGTCTAAAAGCCAGTGAAAGGATCTTAAATGCCCAAAATCAAGAGCCTCGGCTTTCCTCTGCCTCCTTCTGCAGCACAGTGACGCCGCAACATTGAAAATAAGTCAAAAGGGGTCGGAGCTACAGTCGTCCATTCCTGGTTTTAATTGACCATTTCACCAGCGGGGAACCACAACTCAGCAGGACACTGAGGGATTAGTGTCAACAGACCGTCTCAGACTAAAACCCATTTTACTGCTTTTTAAAAAAAAAAAAAAAAAAAAAAATTTATAAATATATATATATATATATATAAATAATATTAAAT
>VUQG01034767.1:21275-37109 GCA_015106755.1 Etia nguti
GTACAACATGGGGGGGGGGGGCAAAATGACAAATCTGCAAGCTGTTTAAATTCCTTGCAGTTCCTTCAGGTGTCAAGTTTCAGCTTTAATATGCAACGGAGAAACGGAGGGAGGGAGAAGAAGCAGTTCGACACTTCTGCTTGAAATCATCATTAAAATGGAGCAGTATAAAATGGGCAGGGCCTCTGCTTGTTGTGGTGAGCCTATTAATGTCTATGATTGAGCTGTTACTTTTTATGGTTTTAATGGGAAATGCAGGCAGCTGAGGCTGCTGGGAGGAGAAGAAATAAAAGAGGCTCAACGAATGAAAAGCTTTGCAAGTTTTTCAGGGCTCGTTTGGAATCTAGAGAACCAGGTTAACGAGTGCAGGGACCCGAGTCTCACAGGTTTATTTTGGGCATGTCCGTCCATGTGACTTTAGTACGACACTGAAGTAAAATCTTTCAGCAGAGTTTAAACTTGGTCTCCAACTCTGAGCTCAGACTGCCAAAGATGCAGCCGCCCCTAATGGCTCGTGTGTTTTTCAGAGTTCCAACAAAGCGGCACGTAAATGGAACGGAGCTCTGCCAACAGGGATGTTTATATAGTCACATCAGCGTAGGAACAGAGACAGGTTTGAGCTGTGGACCTGTGGTGTTTGCAACACTCCAAAAGGGACTGTAGTCATGTAGTCAAATATAATAGTGTTAATGGGAGAAGAAGCCCCTGTCTTACAGATCAATTTTTCTAAACTCTTCTACTCTCTGCATCGTCCATTGTTCAATTTATCAGAACCAGCACTTCCTCCAAACTACAATACCTGCAGCTCATAAAGCCGAGGCACTGGGGAGTGGTAAGCTACAAGCATTCAGGTAGCTAACAGATCCAAGTAACCTAATGTTCATTTTAGCCAACAGATTTACATTAAATAATTTATTCACCAGCTTACTGAATCATTCATCACTGCATGTGAACAAGGTTAACCATGCTTTGTAGTCTTCACCTGGTACGGACCTATATTACCTTCTCTTTATGCTACAAGTGGGAGATGAACATGTTATGGTGGGTGGACAGAGGTATGCTAATTGCTTACAACCTGCCCATCCCCACCACTCAGTGGCAGCCTTTCTGGTGGAAACCCTGAACTTGAAGCCCAGTACATATACTGGTATTCAAAATTTAAACCACATGGACAAATAATAAAGTTATAACTCAAAGTGCTGTCTGTTTCCTGTCTCCTACAGTGAAGAGAGAAAACCCTTTGCCTTAAAGCAAAAAAAAAAAAGCCAAAGCAGCCAAGAAAAGGCATGAAGGCATGATTAAACCTAAACAAAGTGAGAAAATATGATTTTATGATTTGTTCTGATTGTCTCGTGTGCCTGCTGGTCATTAAACATAAGCCAGCCATCGTTATTAAAAACAAAGTAAGTCTGTATGTCTTGGACTTTATAGCACAAACTCAGGTAAAAGTACAATCTTTCTATCATTTCTCCCTACCTTCGGGAAGCCTGACTGATATCTGTTCTGTCTTTTTTTTTTTATTCCCCCATTGCTGAATAAATTTACACTGTGGTCAGTGCAAACACACACCTGAGGCACAGCCCCCGTCTGATTGGTGGACAGGTGAGGCCCAGCTCTCTCCACGCCCACCAGTTCAAATAAAAACAAACCTTCTAACCGACTGAACTTAGTACCTCCATTATGTCAACGCACACCCAAACACACACTGCAGTTCCTGCTGCCACAGAAAAGAAAATGATCCTCTGCTGGCAGTTTATTGGATACAACAGAACTGAATATTAGCCAATCACTGACACCCACCTATCAGGATTATTTTCAGCGTTTCTGCCTCGAGGGTGTTGGTCAGTGAAATCTGAATGAAATCTGCCTCATCCTGCCTGTGACTAGCCAAATAACACAAATGAAAAGCTAAGCATGCAATCTCTCTGCTGAATTCAAAGGGTTTTTTTTCTGTGAAAAATATAGAGCATTAGTATTAACCTTCATCCTATGTTAACTTTGTTCAAGAAAACGGCTGCGTAACACGGTCACTTGTTACGCAGCCGTTTTCTTTGTTTAGCAGCTTTTCTCCACGTGAAACAAAAACCTGCCGAGTATATAAAACGACTCTGATTGCTGCTGGACTGGAAGACTGATTCCTGTTTCAAGAAAATGGCCAAGTGATGAAAATGTGCAGTCTGGATTTGTGGTTAGGCTCTATTTATAGTGGCTGGACTGAGTCTGCTCCAGACTGTTTTGGCTCAGTAATTAGAGATGAGGAACCTCCCTCTGAAGGATGTGTCATTGTCAACGCATTCGTGTCTCTGATGTTCAGGACAATGTGCTCTTCTGTAGCTCGCAGGCATAGCTTTTAATTTAAGTCAGGCTGGAGAAATCGTTCCGAGCATTTCCACATATGAAAATCTTTCAGAACTCGATGGATAATATTAAATAAATCACACAAATTAGGAGAAAATGATCCTAACAGATGTGATGTTAACAGTGAGGTTTCTCTTCTTCGCACTCCTCCTCATACACTTTGAACCACAGTCGTCATAAAGATGACAGGCATTAAGTGCTGAAACTAACACATTCCTAGAGACTTTTCAACTCTATGAACCTCACAAATCCTGCAAAAAAAAAAAAGAAAAGTCTCCCTTCTACCCAGGAAGCCAAATAAGTTAATAATAATAGGATGAATCCTAACAAAGTGAATGGTCACTGGTTTGTTTCGACATAAATGTAAATAAAAATAAACTGGCAAGGCTAAAACAAACAGAAATCTGACAATTAAAGATGAAATATTCAGAAAATGTAGCTAAATGGTGCAGTGGTTAGCACCGTCACCTCACAGCAAGAAGTTCCTGGGTTCAAAAACGTTCTCTTTGGAGTTCGCAGGTTCTCCCTCGTCTGCATGGGTTCTCTCCAGCTTCCTCACATTGTTAGATATGAATGGGTTTAAGTTAACTGGTGATTCTAAAGTTGACCATTAAACAAAGCAAGAAGATTCTTTAAGAAAGTAAATTTACTAATGGAGTTAATCAGGCATCCTAAAGAGGTTTTCAAAGACAGCCGGCTGAAGGTTTGATGCCCTTTATTAACAGCATGTCTTTGTCTGTCTGGTGACTGTGGGTCCCTCATGTAAACGCAGCATAAATAAGAAACACTTCAGGTTCTTTCCCAGTTCACATTCCTCTCTCCTCAAACTGTTGGCCTCCATATGCAACGACTGAAGCCGGTTTACTTCCTTGTCAAATGCCCTTTTCCTTAAAGACTGGGCTCTTTGTTTCAGCTGCGATTAGCTGGCAGATATACAGGCAGGCAGGCCGATATTTGAGACTATTGTGCACGCCTGCCTGCTTCTGGCAAAGAGAATTATTCCCTCTCAGACTTCCACAGAGAGCTGAACTGCTGGATGTAGCCCTGCACACTCGTCATGAGACCAGCACGGCGTCGCAGTGTTTGTTTAACTCAGCCTCACACATGCACCTACGAGCTCAGTGAGTCCCATGACCTTTGGTCCTTCATACTGCCGAAAGTGAGACTGGAATTTGAAATTTTACAAGCACCAATGGGAAAGCAGGTGGTTTTTTCAAACCAGGAAGCAAAGCTTTTTATAATTCTTCGCCAGCCTTTAACTCCACTACCTGAAGAGAAACCAGTTTTAAATCACTTTCAGCGTCAAACTTTTTTTTTTTTTTTCCTGAGCCAGTCTGTCAGTGAAACCAACCGCAGTGATGACAGGTTGTTTTCCTGAGGGCTTCCAAAAGGGACAAAAAAAGAAAGCATTCAGGTATGAGTCAGGGATGACTCAAGTTTTACCGCTGTTACCTGGCCCACGTCATCAGAGTAAAAGGTGTGAACACCGATATTGCGAGCGTATCGCAATGAATACCTTTTATCCCTGAGTCACATCTCATGCTGTTAGGTGGTGGACTTGCACAGTCAGGGTGCTTCAGATAATGAAGAAAAACCACCTGACATACCCTACAGTCACGAAGGCAGCCCCAATTACCAGGTTACAGAAGTCACACCTCAGTTAGATCCACAAATGTCAGGACATATCTACTCATGTACTTTATCTTCTGAAGCAAATAAAACCAATTTACTTTTATTTGTTGTTAATATAATAATTACATTACTGCACTGTAAGGCTCACCAGCTGATCACCACTTACACAAAACATGACCATTCTTAACCTCAAGTGAAGACAACAGTCTGCAAAAAGAACAAGACAAAAAGAGGCAGAAAGTAGGCCAGCAATCGACAAGCTGCAACACTGTGATGTTTAGGATTGGAAAGCTTTGGCCACATTTTTTTTAATTTAAATTTCTAATTAATCAAATATGTGTTTAATGCCATTGAAATTATCCATTGCCCGAGTTAAATTTTTAATTTAAATTTTTAATTAACTAAATATGTGTTTAATGTCATTGTTTGATGACAACTTTTAAGTGTGTTTGAAAATGTTTTTTGCCGAATAAAGACCTGAAATAGCTGAGGAGTCCAAACTCTGCTGCACCATAACACGAGCAAAGCAAAGTGACAGCTGCCATTAATAAAACCTCAGTGGTAGCTTGCACTGAATAAGTTCAATCAGCTTTTAAGGCAGGAGCACAGGACCAGTTTGATACAAACCTCATGCTTCCAAACATCCTACAGTCACTGAAAGTGTAAATTTCTGCATCTTGGCCAGTAAAAAGCTGCCCTCGGCCGCAGGTTTAGACTTCTATCAATATCTTTACAAGACAGTTTCTGCGGAAGGAAACAGAAAAGAGGTGCGGAAATACCAAAGGTCCACTGGGACCAGTCCAACCCCCCCTCTGACCAGAAACGTCCCTGTGAGATCCATGTTTTAATGATGTACCTTTGATATTCTTACAGGGATTTGGGAAAAGCGCGTTTAAAGAATCTAAAAAGTGCTTTATGGCATCTTTATGACATGAGTAGGAACTCCACTGGGTTTATTTCGGGCTGACGTTGCTCACCGTTTAATTTTCATTTTAAAGTAGCCTACCCATCTTACCATTACTCCTGGCACTGGTAGTAAGTTTATGCCTCATAGTATTTGCATCCTTTCAATATAGCAAGATTTGGAGCCTAACTGCTGCGCATGAGCTGCATATGTCTGGAGAGGTTTCCTTGTTTTACAGTTCTCCAAAAGTTTGCAGGACAAGAGGAAAAGTAACACCGCGAGCATATGGAAGATGTGCTGCGTGCTGCATGAATGAAGCAGCTGCAGACTTGAGCAGAGTCTTCTTACCTCCGTGAAGAAATTATCCATTGCCGGAGTTATTTTAATCCCCGAGGATTTACTGTATGGCACCCACGCGTCCGGTCAATCCAACTCATGTGTTGTTAGTGGGATCCAAACAAAAACCCAGAAAGAAGAAGAAGGGCGGCAGATCCGAAAGCTTCAGTGCATCATCTTTCTCCTGAAAGTGTGCGGGCTGGAGGACGCTCACAGCGTGGGTCAGTGTGGAGCTACAGTAGTAAGTTTACTCTTTTGTTTCCCGGGTTACTCATCCAGCACAGAGTCCTTTAAAGCAGATATTTGGGGGCTTCTCTTTTTGGAGCTCTCTGCGTGTCCTCCGCGCTTGTCCGGCTGTCACTTCTTGGTGCGCACTTTGTTTGATGAACAGTGAAAAGGTGCAGGAGACGCGACTAAACGACAAGCCGGTCAAACTTTGGAGACTCTCACTCGGCCAGCCAGTCACTCAGACCGGCGGACAATAATACTGAAGCTCCACCTCCAGCACCTCCCTCCTTCTCCCCCTACTGCTGCCCCGCTGTCTCTCTGACTCCTCCTGCTGTCAACATGGAGAGTCCGGAGCGCAGAGACTGGGAAGGTAAAAAAGCGCAGGAGGGCAGAAAGGCTGATGAAAACTGCTTTTAAATTGGAGAAGGACTCACTTTTGCGGGCAGCCTCAAGTGGCAAATTGAAGAACTGCAGTTTTTGATGTTTTGTTTTGTTTGGGGTTTTTTTAACTTCATTGTGGATGTGATGTGTATCATGTGATTGTTGGGTTTTTCTCTGTATATATTATTGTAGGGTCTGCCTTACAATATAAAGAACCTTGAGGTGCTGTATAAATAAAGTTGAAATGAATTGAATTGATTTGGCTTTTGAATTGTACAACTGGATCAAACCTTCTTTCAAATGCCCCCTGCAGAAAGAGAAAGTTTATACCGAACATGCCACAATCTTTTACCAGTCGATAACAACAGAAATGCTTTCAAGTTGAATTTTAGTGAAATAAAAGAAAGGCTTATAACATCAGCAAACTCTGTTTTCCCCTCGTAAATCATCTTCTTTCATAGCTTAAGGTGCACTCCACAATTTGAAAGTCAATAGTATATATAATTAATTTTACTGCTGTGAGACACAGGTCCAGAGCCAGTGAGTAGCTCGAGGGGTGACTATGACCACAACGGACTAAAGTCAGGCCGCCAAACACTGTTATGCAGGCTTTAGTGTTCTTTGTTTGTGTCTCTTTGCATACATATTTGTGCATGCAGATGTGTTTGGATGCAGTCCTTCAGATGACCAACAGCACATAGAGAAGAAAAAACATCAATAAAATATAAGCTTATAACATCAGTATGAGAAAAAAAAATCACAGATTTTAAAAAAAGACAGTCGCTGCAATGAACAGGTTTCATTGGTCAGTTGGTTTCACTTCAGCTCTTTGTTTTTATAACTTTGCATTTCTCCGCGGTTGGCTGAAGAACCAAAACCAGCACAAGCAAAAGTAGCCCACAGACCAGTTGGCTGTGATAGCGCCCCCTGGTGACAGTAAACAGCTGCCGAATATAGACATCCTTAGACTCTGCGTAGGACCAATCATGCTTAAGCTCTTTTGGGGTCACGTACATACTCAGAGAATTAGAGTTACAGCAAGTAACAATTCTTTATCTAGCATAACTTTTATGATGACCCATTTCTCTGCAGAAGTTTTTCCCACACAAACTCAGTTTAACAGTGTAACCATCCATGTAATTAACTTGGGCTTTATCACCAATGAAAACAATTACTTTTAGCATTTTTTCAGATTATGGTATACCCTATTGTACATTTCTACAAAGGAGTCATAAGAAATTTGTATAAAGTCCTGTAGCAAAAAATAAGTACGTTTTTATCTAATTGTGGCCACTGTGAATACAGCAATATTAAATATTAAACCACATCTGAGAAACAGAAACCAAATAGTGTGAAAAGTAACATGAGATGATAAGATAAAATATTCAATTAATACACTAGTACTCACCTGAATCCAATAATGTTTATAAAAATGAATGTAAAGTTTGTTTCTTTTAGAAAAGTAAAACATTCGCTACATTATCAATGCAATACACAACTTCAAATACAAAGTGATCAATGCATTTTAATTCTACTATATCAGTACCTGAAGACATTTATTTACTATTGTAGATGCATAGGACATAGCCACAAGCCTCTGGTTTATGCGCTCTGCATTTTGAAGCGTCAGCATTAGCGTTATGGCTGCTGACATATTGTTTTTTTTGAGGCAGAAGTGACTGTAAATGGACCAGAGAGTTGAGTGCTAACCTCTCAGTGATCACCTGCTGGCTTGCTCAAGAAGTCACATTCATAAACTGTATGGGCACACACCTGCTAATTATGGATTAGTAACAGACTGATAAAATACTGGAATATACTAGAAGCTGGGGCACAGACCTCTTGAGTGGTCTGTACTTTACAGCAAGCCATATCATTTGTCAGATATTTCCATCAAACATACTCTAAAAGGTGCCAACTCAGTGGTGAGGCCTAACCGACACCTACCTGCGAGGTTGCCCGTGTCAGAGCACCAGTCAGTCAAAGCAGGCATGTCTCTTACTCTAAGAGTTACCAAAACTCAAAATGAGAAAATTAAAAAAGAGACCAAAAACGTTTAAACGTGTTTTTCATCACTGACTCGTCTTTGGCTCCAATGTGAAGTGGCCACTAAAGGAACTGCAGCTTTTGGCTCTTCTACATTGGTTTCATTTTTCAGCCTTTTCATTTTTCCCTTTTGCTGCTTGGCCAAAGGGAACCTGAGTCTGCTAACCCTGTGGCCTGAGAGCATCATTTCTTTGGACGAGATGACTAATTCTGACCTGGTGCGGAGTGTGTTAAAGTGCCACACTGAATCTAAACGTTCCCAACGAAAGCAATAGCTTACTTCATGGCGCTGGACCTGAACCTGAGGGAGCAAAGCTGTTTAATGGATTATATAAAAGTGTTTGATAAGGTAATGTTGGTAAAGTCTATACTGCTGTAAAAGTAAAGCTAAAAAAATGCAGATGTTTCACAGTGAATAAATTTGCTTTCAAAAGTGCGTTCGTCAGTCCAATGAAAAGAACATGGCAAAGATGCTGTTTTGGCTGCGCTTTAAGCACGAAATGTTTGCAAACCGCTGGTGTAGAGGCTCCTTCTTCTTTCAGGCTACATTAAGAGAGTTTAGCTGCTTCTCAATACTTCTAATCATAACCTCGTGAGATGCAGGCAACTTCTAAGGTACTTCTGAAATGTTTTCACTGTGGACTCTTTGTATTACTGTGTGCTTGTTTTAAATTTGTGCAATATCAAAACCACAATGATGCATGTGCTGCACAATCCTGTGACTGTCAGCAGCTCACGTAGGAGTGGAAATAAAATTTGAGGCAACCACAGAAAGGAAGAAGAAATAATGCGGTTTAAAAGAAGGAGAAAATAGATTTCTGACATATCATCCTGAGAAAGTTGAATAAGGTGAGGCAGGAATGCACTAACCAGCTAATTCCTCGTGTTCCAGCAAAAAGGCCATTAAGGTAAACAAGTATGTTGGCAAGTCTACAGCTGAGAGTGTGTTCTTGCACCAGAAGTCATGCAAAGCTGCCAGATTTGGGAAATTTTAAGGGTTCTGACTAATACACTGATCTGGGCTGAGAGTTACTGCAGATCCAGCCAATGTAAGCTTTGGAACAAATGAGGCTCTGTTTCACAAACGCCAGGCATGATGAATTTAGGCCAATGCTGGACCAAGAGCTTTTGGGTACTAGGATACAGTATTTTTGATTCTGGGTAGCCGAAAAGAGTAAAATGCTGTTAACACGTCCGTCTGTTGTGTCAGATTCAGCCGTAAGAGAGTGTTGGTGGATTGATGAACAGCTGTACTGCACATAGTTCCAGAAGTTGAAGGTTTAAAAAGGCCTCTAAGCCAGAGCCGCTGAGCGATCGAATGATTAACATTCCTTGTTAGATTTTTAGAGGCTTTTGGTAAAAATTTCCACTGGGAACAAACAGGGAAATAGTACTAATAATGTGGTTTCATCAGTCAAAAACCTATTACTTCCAACTCGGATCATCCCAACTTTAACCCTCTTAACTGTCATTAGTGATGACAAGTCCTAATTCCATGCTATGTACATCAGTTTAAATTTACAATAAAGTCCTTTTTTACTCTCCCATTTCGTCAAATCAGTGCTTAATTGGAAATAAAACATACAAAAACTTCTTTCACAGTAATTCCTGTCTGAGTGAGTCCAAAGAGCAGTAAATGGAAGCAGGGCAGCACGTAAAACTGTGCTGTTACCTTCAGGTGATTTTCTCTGTGTTAATGTAGAACAGTGATGGAGGATTTTCAAGAAATCAACTGAGGCTGTGGAGCAACAGGGATTCGTTTTCCTTCCCATACCTCGAGCTGTACACTATTCATTCACTTCCTTCTCGGTCTTATTTTTCTCAGAGACGCCGGTGCCGGTCACCTGTCTGGACTCTGTCATCTCAGCAACCCTTGACCTCTAATTTGCGGCCGCTGTCAGAGGTTAAGTAACGCTCATTCCCTGTAGCGATGGTCTTTAAGCTCCTGAGGATTTCATAATCAGGGTCAAACTGGATTTAATGAGATCACTGAGCTCAGCCCACCTCTGCAAATTCACACTAACCTGAACATGCCTCGATTTCTGCTCTTTACCCTTCGTGTCAAGAATTTTTGAGATTTGATATGTGGGCGCTGATTTTGAGTGAAAGATTGATCCTTCTCTTGAGTGACGAGAAGCTGCTGAACCACTTAGCGGTGTAATCTCTACATGTGTCAGCCCGTTCACTGATACTTTACCTCTCACACTTACCTGTTTTAGAACTTCACGTGTATTTGTTGGACTTTCTCAGACAGCACTTTTATATTAATTTTGTGTAGATTATATATGTTGTGATTCTGTGATGATGTGCTCATCCATCAGTGTCAACACAATGTTTGATGTGTACACTGCTATTTGCAGGGCATTGTGGGATACCTTGTGTACACTGTAGTGTACACTAAACATGTTGACAGCGCTACAAAAATTTCAGAGGGAGGAAAGCAAAGTTTTAGTTCACACTATCTATCTTTGAAAGCAAGGTGCATCTACAAACTGTATTTGTGCATCACACAGATACCTGCTACTTGATCACAATTGGATGACTGAACACACAGAAAATCTTTGCAAAAAATATGGTTGAGAGGTCTAGTTAAGTAGCAGAGGTGGGGCCCAGCAGAAAGTTGACTCCAAAACTTTGTGACATGAATTATTCATCCATCCATCCATGCATTTGCTTCCCTTATCCAATTCTGTGTCGGGGTGGGTTTGGAGGCTATCCCAGACGTCACTGGAAAAGAGGCGTGTTATAATGGCTAATCTATGCCAGGGCTAACAGCCAGCATGAGTGAGTTACCTATAGAGAGAATAAATAAACCATGTTAGAAATATGCATATTTCTGCTGTAAAGCTAATCATTGTAACACGGCACAGAGACCAGCTAGAACCCGGATCTGCAGTTGTTGGTGTTTTTGTGTTGACTTCATTTTTCAGCCCTGCAGGTTGTTTTTTTTCCCTGTGATTGATTACAAAACTCATAGGAATGAAACCTCAGTCAGACATTAGTGGAAATCAATGGTTACACAGCATTTAAATACCAGCTGCTGAAGAAGTCATGGGCCAAAATTTGCAGATGTTCATGTAAAACAGAGAAGTGATTCTCTCTTTGTGCATTTTTGTAATCCTTTTATCATTTTCTTATTTATTCTTTCACAAAACTCACTGACCTCTGTTCACATAACGATCTGGATTTGGATTTGACAATGTAGTTTATGTGACAAGGGGACCAAATCAATAATAAATCATATCAAAAATGTGTTTAGTGTAAGAGAATCAACTTATTAAGAGACAAATTAGAAGACAATGTTGAATGTTAACAGAGGAAATATAAGAAATGTGTCTGAAATCTGGAACTGATCATCTCATGGTTTACCAATACTGCAGGATTGTAAGAGTCAGTTTTCTCTTGTTGCTTAATTCTTTGCCAGTATCTTGAAATTTCCAAGTGCCCAAAACAGGATGAGGAAGACAAACATTTCCTGTGACTCTTTTAGACTTCTCCTAAAGATGTAAGATAACCGGACTGGGAATTATTTTCTTCCACCACTGTGTCAGTGGTGAAGCCAAAACAGACATCCTCCAACCGTATCACGCTGTGAGGAAGACAGAGAGAGCAGAAGGCTGACTGTGGCAAAATAAAACACTGGAAGAGATGAAGAGCAGGAAAAGTCAGGTAACTCTGGCCATTTGAGAAAGCCCTAAATACTCTAAATGCAAACAGTGCCCTAAATATGTGCACAGCTTTAATGTTACTTTTATTTATTATTTATTTTTACTTGTACTTTTTTTTACCTGCATGTTGAGATGGGTAGTTGTGCAAACTTGTTTCATTAAATAATTTCAGATTTGAAGTAGGAAACACTTCTGCACAGTGTTTACCTTCAAATCCATAATTTAGTAGTTTTGTGATCATTGATTCACTTTTGTTGTTTTGCACTCTAATTCTTATCAATTTTTTGGATGTGTTTTTGTGTTTATGCACCCTGTTATTGTCTATGTAATAATAAAACCAGTGTTCCTATAACTGTGCACATGAATCAGGAAAACTGAATATTTTTTTCTCTCAACGGATAAAAATATTGTGTGAACTGCTCTAACCAATAAAAATCACCAAGTTTTTAATGTAAGGTTTGCTAAATTATTAAGTTGGAATAAACAGCATTTAATTTAAAATGAAGTCAAATGAATTAGATCTCTTTTGCTTCTATGTTCTCTTATAGTTTGACTCATTCCTTTGACTTAACATTTTGAGGTGACAAGTTTGCAGATATATATTTTTTAATGAAAACCAATAAACAACCCTATAATACGGTGGTCCTGGGTGAATGCACTGAATCTTCAAAAAACGTCAGCAAATAGAAAAATGCTGCAAAAGCTCACAAAACACAATCACAAGGTTTTTCTTTCCTTGAAGTTTTTCAGGGAAAAAAACATTGACGATGTAGAGGTTTAAAAAAAACTCACAAAAACTGACAAATACGATGCACTTGGCATTGGAAGGTTAACTTTTATCAGGCCTGGTACGGTAACATATACGGTACAAGTGGGAAATTTTTGGTAAACACAGTTTTATTTATGAAATTTTTAATCCCGTCCTTCATCAATATTCTTACTTTTGCACACTTTAGGCCACAAAACACAAACTGCTGTATTATGTTTAGGACCACTTTGTCTTGGTTAACCAAAAAAAGAAAAAAAAAAAGTCTGTTCGATCTTATTAAACTAGCCTTAGTAACTCCTAATCCCCCCTCATTAATAACCACAAAGCCTCATCAGACAGACGTGGAACCCCCTTAAGAACCGCAAGTCTCCTTCAAGGATTCCTGAAACTTCTGAAGGACTTGAGACTAAATAAGAAAGGAGAGGGGAGGAGAAAAAGAGAGCGTTTGATAATTACTTTCAGTCGAGCTTGTCTCCACCTCCCTGTGATTATACCGAAGGCTAAATCTAATCTTAACTGCTTACCAGCAAATTATGACGTAGTAAACTCTTTCAGTCTGGGCAGGTCGTGACGAGCCTGCTTATTACTATTAAGCCCTTATAAAGAGGCAGAGGTCCCGCAAATGCTTTGAAACAGTAAGTGTTCTTTGGCAGGTTTGTTTTAAAGACCTTGCCCTTTTCAAAGCAGAGATTGCAAATTAATTTTCTCCCACAATTTCGTAACTTAAAGGATTGCTGTAGCCATAACAGGGTGGAAATGTTGGATTTGATGGCTTTGTTTTAATCTGTTCAAACCCTAAATATTTGGATGAACTGATTATTTCCGTCTCCACATTTCAGTGTAATACATAGTCACAAATTTTCCTCTAAGTTCTTAATTTCCTCTAAGTTCTACATTAACTTCACTGAAACTGAAGAAGTGGGCTCTTACAAGTCACAGACAGCTCAGTGCTTGTTTGGGTGAATTTACTATTCCCCAGTTGTTATTTGGGTTGAGGAAGCAAAAGGAGTTCATGTAGCACTTTCTATCATGTTTTTAAACAACATTCAGGAAACTGTGTGCAGTATAATTAATGCTTAAATAATGCTGTTAACTGCGGTTTGTCTGTCGTGACTCATCTTCACCACATCATCAAAACCAAACGCTTCAAAGCTCCTTTTGAACTCAACTCTGATGTTTGAAAGCGTTTCTTCTTCTAACCTCAGGCCATATCTTTACTTCAGTTAATCTTCCAGTTCACTGTGCACCAATGAGCGGCTGCTCAGCTTCAGATGATAAGGTGTGGAAGTGCACTCAAGCGGATGATTCATCTGCAAATGAAAAAACTCGCACAGGAAGCCAAATACTGTCAAACTGCTGTTTATTGGTCCTCGCTTCATCAAATGCATCGTTATGAACTGCGGGCCTGTTCTCGGGTTGTTTACATGTGTGGTAATTTTACAAACGAGGAGATTAAAATAAAATGATGCAAGTAAAGGGTTTTAACCTCCTGACATCCACCAGGTTGCCAAGAAATTGTTTAGGCATAAGCTTAGGGTTGGGTAGGATTTTAGCCATTTGCTAAACATGCATTATGTCATAGATTTGAAGATGCGGCAGGTGAAAGGTTGCTGGTTCGATTCCTGTCAGAGACACAATTCCTACCTACCTGCTGTGGTGACCCCTTGTGGCACAGGAGCAGCCGACAGTAGCCATGTGACACTAGCTTTAAAGTCACCAGTGAAAAACCGTCATGACTAGATGCAACTACCTTTACCTTTGTGGAATTGACCCTGATGAATTTGACTTTGCTGATGGTGATGTTTCAGTCGGCTGATCTTTGTCTTGCTTGGTCTGAGTTTATCCACTCAGGTTTGACTGGACGCAGTTGTTTTTTAACCCCGATGAATAAAAATGCTTAAGAAAAAAATCCTGATTGAGGTTGTCATAATTCATGCATGAAAGGGTTAAAGTATGCTCAGAATAGATACTCTTTTATTCCTCAAAAAAGACTCTGAAAGAGTTCCTACATGTACAAAAGGTGCAGGCCACCTTAAAACTGGCCTCCTGTTGGTAGTATGTGCTGAGTGCGCTCAGGTTTAGCACTAAATGTTGGGAAAGAAAGGGAGAACTATGGGATGTGAAGGGTCATTTGTAGTTCATAGGCAGTGGGATCATCTGAGAACATGCAGGATTTATCAGCAGCTCTGTGCAGGGGTCAGGTACAGCCGGGTAAGTCAGGTCACAGCATCTCCCAGAACAAACTGACCTCTCCCTAATCCCAATACACTTCCTGCCAGAGGGAGGGGAGGGGGGCTGCACTTTGTTGGTCTTCACCATGGGAATCCCTCCAGAGGAGCTGAGATGTTGATAACAAACTGCTGAGTCTCAGTGTGACATTGCAGAGGCAACAACAACACATTTAAGTTGTGCGTATGAAAATGTACTTAAAGTGGACTTATTGTGGTTTTCCTTTTTCTCTGTGATATTTATACAGTTCAGTGATGGATGCTCACATTAACCATCCAACTACTTTCAAATAAATTAGGTTAGAATAAAGGCAAGTGATCCTTATGAGCCAAACACTCGGCATGATGCCAGTGACATGTGATCTCCTTAATATGATCTTCTCGGGCAAACGGCTCTGACCCTCTGCTTATGAGAAGCAGCCAATCAGAGAAAAGTTGGCTTACAGGGAGAAGCACTAAAAGTCTGTTGGTCACAGAAGACCGATGAACTGAGGAGCTGCACCAAGGCCAATTATACAATAAATAAGAATTTTACTTTAATAGAAAGGTACTTGTAGCTGCTGCCTTATTTCCAAAGGGGTCGATTTTACACCGCATGCAATTTCTGATCCAACCCTCCCATTTATCTGGGCTGAGGATCAGAGTTAGGAGTAGTGTAGCTTGTGACCACTCTTGAATCTAGGATCTTTCACAGATAAGGTGAATGTTACAACCACAAATTATTATTATTCTTTAATTATTTTTTTATGAAGGATTACTTCGAACAGTTCGCGTGAAAATCCTGAATTCATATGATTCAAGGAGTCAAAAACTAAAACTTTTCAAAGCCTTTTGTTAAAGGTCACAAGTTCACCTGCAAACACTGTGAAGTGACCGACAGACCTGCTGCTGTCTACACTGACAAGGACAGAGAGGAGAGCAAGTCTCTGAAACGAAACTAATAGCTTTACAAAATAAATGTCCGCCTCCTTTTATTTGAAGTGAGCTAACTTTTTACCTCTGGTTTTATGTGGAACAATGCAAAGCATCAACTCTTTGCAAACATTACCATCTAGTGTCAAACTGTAGGTAATGCCGCAAAGAAAATATGGATATCCGTTTTATTACACATTCACAAAACCTTTCCACTGACCTTAAACAGATATAAACACATACACACTCACAGATTAAACATTAAAATATAAACAGTGGAGCATTCTGAAGTGGGCCAACCTTTTTTGGAGTCAACGGTTTTTCCTAAAATGTGAAACCAGTTGAGTTTTCTTTCTTTTTTTTCTTTTCTTT
>VUQG01034768.1:0-28673 GCA_015106755.1 Etia nguti
ACATACGGGACAGACATGACTGGGGGAAGGGGAAGAGAAAGAGAAAGAGAGGGAGGTGATAAAAAAAATGAAGAGAAAAAAAAGGGTGGAGGGCAAAACAATACATATATCTATATATATATATATATATATATCAATCACCTGGATCACCTGTTGAGAAACAAAAAGGAGAGAACAAGCAAAAAAAAGAGCAATATAATAAACAACATCATCGTGATAATCTGTGTATATAACAGTAAATACTAAATATTGAATATTATTGTGCAGCACGTAAGATCAACAGCGCACAGTGTGCTTTGAGGTAACAGCCAAGAAGGGTGTAGGTTTGTGTCTGTGAGGACCCGTGTGAACACCTGTGAGCATGAGCGCGCTTGTATTCAAAAGGTTCCTTCATGTAACGATCTGCTAGAGGGTGTGGGGAGCCACAGCCCCGTCCCCCAGGGCATGAAGCAGGTATCGAGGAGATCCAGGCTCCAGACATCCAGAGACCCCCAGAGCGCAAGAATCCAAGGAAGACCAACAGAGGGGCAACCGTGCATAATTAAGAATTTGCATAATTAAGATTAAAGAACTGACCTCCCAGCCCATTGTTCCTTCAGTGGGCTGGTTTCAGTCATTATGCAAATGTACTGTTTATAAGGTTGGGGAAACCTGCAGTCAGCTGAGACTGAAGAAGTCACTTGGATGAGTGACGAAACGTTTCTCCCACAAAACGCTACGTCCAGATGAACAGAATCAACGTTTGGAGCTTTAGGAAAAGGTTCATTGGCTTTTCTACCCATGTCTACAAGCATGCTAACATTTCTAACCGTTGGCCTTCATCTGAGCCAGTGAGTAGTAAGCTTGTTCCTGCTTATTAATGTCACAATATAACTGCAATTTTACTAAGAGAAAGGGGGGGAAAAAGGAAGAAGAAAAAAAACGGTAACAGCCACTAAAGACTGAATATTATGTATCCCATTAGTGTTTAATTATAGTGCAGAGAGGCTGATGGGTTGGTCATTCGATTTGTGACTACATTTAAGAGTCCTAGAGCAAAACACTGAACCCCAAGTCGCTTCAGAATATCCGTGTGAATGATAAGGACTGCAAAGAGCTCTGCAGACCCAGCTAAGGTTAAAAGGCAGGCTAAGTGCAGGCCATTTACCATTAAAAATTAATTATTTGGACTTTGGAAACCTTGAATTTAAACCAGCATTGACTTGAGGTCTGCAGAGGAAGATTATGCATTGCAAGCTTCAAAACAGCTTGAGAGTGGGCCTTGTGTTGAGATTGTCTTGACAAAGTCTGAGTACTTTGATGCGTCATGGTGATCTTCATATTTGCCAGTCAGTCTGTTAGCTGATACAGTAGGGGAAATTATTGTTTGATCCTCTCCTGGATTTGTTAGTTTGCTCACTTACAAAGAAACGAACAGCTTTTAATTATGATGGTAGTCTCATTTTAATGGAGAAACCCTCATTGGCAAGCACAGTGCTAAGATGTTTCTTGTAGTTGATCACCAGATTTGTACACATCTCAGGATGGATTTTGGCCCACTCCTCTTTACAGAAACTCTTTAATTCCTTCAGATTTCTTGGCTGCCCATTGGCAACTTGAAGTTTCAGCTCCTTCCACAGATCTTCTACAGGACTGAGGTCTGGAAACTGGCTTTGGCTCAGTGTGTCCCTTCTCCAAAAAACAGCGGGTTTAGCTGATACCAAAGGTTTTGGTTTCATCTGACCACACTGTTAAATGTTCAGTGGAAAACCTAAGACCAATCTTTACATGTGGTTTCTTGAGCAGGGGGGACCTTATGGCGTAGTGTGTTATCAGTGGTGTTCTTGGGGACTGTGGTCCCAACTGCCTTCAGATCATTAACAAGCTCCCCCTGTGTAGTTTCGGGCTGATCCACCACCTTTCTCATGATCATCCTCACCACATGAGGCAAGATCTTATGAGTGAAGCTCCAGGCAGAGGGCGATTGATGGTCATTTTTTATTTCTTCTATTTGCGAATAGTTGAACCAAGAGTTGTCACCTTCTCACCCGGCTTCTTGCTGATGGTCTTGTAGTATATTCCAGGCTTGTGCAGGTCTATAATCTTGTCCCTGACATCCTTTGACAGCTCTTTGGTCTTTTCATGGTGGTGGAGAGGCTGGAAAGGAAGAAATTGACTCTGTGGACAGGTGTGCTTTATACACATAATTGAGATCAAGGGTCTCTGTTATTGGTTGCTTGGTTGACTGGTTGATTGATTGGTTGATTGATTATATATATTATGCTTACTTCACTCGATGCTATGCAAATCAGTTTATTAATTTTAACTAATGTGTTTCTTTTCCTGGATTTTGGGGTGATATTCTGTCTCTCTCCATTAAAATGAAAATATCATAAAAATCTGAGACTGGCCACTTACAAAGAAATGAACAAACTTAGAAACTCAGCAGGGGATCAAATATTTATTTTCACCACATACATAAGTTAGTCATCTAGTTGACCTCATGTGTTTCACTCCTGCCCTGATCAGGAAGAAGATGTGGCACTGTGCATGGAGCAAGAGTCGGCCACATTGACTCCACCCACGCAACAAGGGGATGCCTCTGGTGGCAGCAGTCCAGGCCAGCTGCCAGCAGAGCCAATCACAGAGCGGAAGTTGTCTGATGTCACTTCTGGTCTCATTCAGACACTAGAGGAGAAGGAAGAGCCAGAAGAGGGGCCTCCTGCTTCTGTGGCAGCCAACTAAGTTTGTGGCAGCCAAGAGACAAATGAAAAACTGACTGGGGAGTCAGCAAGAAATGAGCATAATAACACAATATATATCTATTACTCTGTTCCTTTTCAGGTATCAAAACCACGACTTTTTTGGTTGCAAGATAATTTCTTCAAAATGGTGAGAAACAGATTTGATAGTGGACTCCCAAAAAGAGTAGAGCCGATGCAACAATGGACACCTGTTTCTTTGCAAGCCTTACATCCCAAAGGTAACTGAAGAAAAGAGAGATGAAGGCGGAAGAGGAGCACCAACTGAGTGAATTATTTCCACTGGGAAACCGCACTGAGACAAAAAGGAGGGAAATGGAAACATGCATGCTTTTTATGAAGACAAGCAACTCGACCCTGTCATCGTCTAATAATGATAATGAAAATCTAAAGTAATAAAAAAATAACAATAATTTTGTAATAAAAGAAACAAAAAAAAGAACAACAATCTATGTATAAGTGTATGATAAGATATGAGATTTCCAGCGGGAGAACTACTCTGTTTACAGCTGTTATTCAACACATAAGATAGAGTTTAGTCAAATTTATTTCCCCATTGCATCAAACACATACACTATACTTTACATCTGGCAACCCAAGCACTTTCACAGACGATTGAAGTAGGCTCAGAAAATCTCAGCATTTCAGTGAAATGCAGTTTTCCCCGAGGCACAATCCAGGGACAGGCCCATCCTGCTGACTGGACACCCAAAAACCCTGCACAGATAAGGATTGTACTGTAAGATAGCGTGCTTCCTACTCTGTCTCTCTGTATGCATGTTTCTTCAGAGTACTATGGAGTACCTGTACTATACAGCACTGTATAGACTTTGCACTGAACCATAGTATCCCAGGTGTGGCCACAGTGGCCCTGCAGTAGGCCTGCGGTGGGCTTGAGCGGTGGCTTTCATGACTGAGAAATAAACACGGAGCTGCGGATGTGAATCTCTTTTGCACTGATGCAATCCCAACAGATCAGAGGTTCCCTTTGGACTGTTTAGATTACCCAGTTCCCACTCTGAAAGCTTTCACCGACAACCAAAACCGAGCCACTTGACAACGCGAACCCTCAGCTGCTTTTTTTTTTCCATAGACGTAATCGCGATGAATAAAGGATGATAACCACTATTTTGAATGTACTGGAAGACAGGCGGCAGTACACGAGCGCTGCTTTGATGCCTCCTCCGTGGTCCACATGAGAGAGAAGGGAGCTCTGTTCGTATGAAACAAAAACAAGTTGGGAAGTCTTTCAACCATGTTGGAAAGTGGATTCACTGCTGGCTCACGAAGAAAACAACCACACACACACACACACACACACAGATATGAATATCTAAATTGTAACCAGCAATAGGCAGGCGAGACACTGGCTTCCCAGATCAGTGTCAGCTCTGTCACAGATATGTAAATATTCTGAGTATATAAAGAAATTGCCTCTCGCTCACAATCACAACTGTTCTATTACAGTATGATTTCTTTATTTTTGTACACCTCTTGGGTCCCACCTTATTTTGGGGATTGCTCTCTGACTCACAGCTTAGCCTAGCACAGTTTAGTTTTTTCTTCTTCTGTGTGCAACAACACAAAGACAAAACCAGAGGAAATGGGTGGGATGTTGTGTTGTAGCTGGAGGGCGTTCAACCCGCCCAGACCATCGGCAGTGGAAAAAGTATGGCGACGGCGACAGGAGGTTGCCACTCAGTCAGCCAATCAGGGAATAGAGCGGACGATAAGGACTGAACACTGGAGCTGAAAAGATCGGTGTCTTCCTGCTCATCGTTCTTACTGTGAAGCAGCTGCCTGGAGCGTGATGGCGATTATGACAATGTTTGACAAGCATGGTTTATTTTTTGTGGGGTTTTTTTTCTTTCACCTGAGGAAGGACGGTGTTTGCTGGCGAGATGTGGAGTTAAATAGCGGCGGTGAACAAAGTGGACTTTCCGTGCATGGCTCACTGACAAAACTTTCCGACACTTCAAAACCACTGTTTTCTCTGTTGGAGGAGCACCTTCTCCTCTCACTTTGATGATTGTGTGAGAAACTTTTAAGATGATAAAATATATGATTATTGACTTGAATGAATTTATTTATTGATTGCTTCTTTATGCAATGTTGGGGACAATGTTTATTTTTCTACTGACCTGCTGAATTCCCTTCCGGTATAAGTTAGAGTAGGCGTCACGGCTGTAAAGCACTCTCGTTTTGTCTGGTTTTGAGCACTTTAAACCAAGAAGAGGTACGAGATGGAGCAGTTCGGCAGCTCACTGTTTTTAAAAACTTCAAGAATTTCAGTAGTGGCAGGTCACAAAAACAACTTGAAGAGGGCTCAAAACTGCAAACAGAATGTCTTTACGCAATGGCAAATATCAATTTATTTATTGAACAATTACTTGGTTGGGAGGAAAAATGTGACATCTTGTACAGAGTATAATTTCACGTGGGTACCAACCCTTCTGGGAGCAGTATCTTTTTTTTTATGAGTCAGATGACGTAATGTGGTGGAAAGACCAATGCTTTATATTTTTTTTTTTGACCATCGCAGCTTATTTGGGCTTGACTGTTTGCTAATAAGCTACATCACAAGGAAACATGCATGAACTCCATCATAGACACTGCTTCACTTTGGGTTATTTATTTTTATTTTTTGTTTTGTTTTTTTGTGTCGTTGCTTTCTTTCTTTTTTCTTTTTTTTAATTAAATCTCAATGAATGAATAAACAAATAATAAGAAGCCAAAAATATTTCTGTGGATGTTAACGTTTACTGGTCACATCTTTGTTAACCTACTGGTTTGCAGTTGAGTCACTCTTTTTGTATTTCTACTGCCATCTTCCAGTTACAGTTACAACTTGTCTGCAGGCATGATGCTCAAAATCTGCTTCTGGTCCTCTGCCTTGCTCCTTCTCTTCCTTTCTGTCTATCTCTTTGTATCGGCTCTGTATATTTGTGTCTGTCTGTATGTCTGTCTGTGTACAGTAAGATGTCCACTGTCTTGTTGGAAAAATCACTGCCAAAAAAAGAGAAGAAAACCAGAAAAATAACTTGACGTTTTCACGTCAGTCATAGGGAATTTGATAATTATAATCTGGAAGTGTGTGGCAAAAAAGTAACTGCTGTATAAAACGCTGTATAAAATTGGATGGCTTCTGTAAAAGTCTGCATAAAATTGGATTTGTTTGAAACCAGGCAGTGTGACTGGTGATACCAGTGAACACTTATAACACTCCCACCTATGCATGCTTGTTGGATGGCTGTCACAGGATGGTTCTTCCGTTCTTCCCCCCTCTCTCTCTCTTCTGTCAACTCTCCGTTTCTTCCCGTTTCTCTTCCTTTCCCTTCTTTTTCCTGCACGACGAAACCTCCTACTCACCCTCCGGCTCCTTTTACCTGTCTCCTCTTCTTTTCCTCTGGTGGAGAAAGAGCAAATAAACAAAACCAACAAATGGCATTTCTTGTGCACACGTGTGGTTATGTTTTCACAGGTTGGAAATAATTAGATTCTCACATGTTCACTTTCTTTCTCTCAAGAGCTTAGTGTTATGTTTTTTGTTTTTTTGGGCTGACAGTGGGTGTCTGCGGCCATGTGCTTGACAGACAAAAACAGCAGTCACAAGGAGCTGGCAGCAGAGTAATCCAGCCTGTCATGCTTTTCCCAAAACATCCCTCTCCAGTCCTTATCAGCGACTTTTATGCCAGGAGAATATTAACAAAGCCAGGCCTCCTCCATAGGGACTAACTGCTGATTTGTTCAAGCTCACATAGGAATCAGAGCCTAAAACACTCTGCTGACCTTAACAGCACAGAAATATGCATGCAGACGTTCTCTTTTTAGACTTTTTTATTACCCTCACTCCCTTTCTTGACCTAGTATATCTCAACATTTGCAAACATTAACGCTCCTCAGTGGATAAATAATAAGTGTGTTCCACTTAAGCTTTACTTTTACTGAATGTGGAGCATTTAAAAAATATGAACTACACTTATATCATGTATAGATATATACTCTATAGATACATGTTGTAATTTTCAACAACTTATTATACTTTTGGGTTGTTTAATCTGTAATCTGTACACCTTGCAGTAATTATTAAGTTGATAACTACATTATGGAACCCAGAAAGTACAAACTAAAGCTCAGCACTACTCTCCAGAAAGGGCTTAAAACTGGTTTAAAAACTGTGAGCGCCTTAAGAAGTTGCTCTGCAGATCTTTTTGTGTTGCCGGTGTTAAACGTGAGGTCATGGGAGTGACATACAACAAGGCAGTTACTGCTTTTTTCCAAAAATAGAAAAAAATATCAATAAGATGGCCAACCTTTTCTCAAATGCCTGCAGATTAAAAAGTCTGTCAAATTTGAGAAAGATGTCTTTGGTGATAAAATTGTACCTTTAAAATAAAAATTGTGGGTTCAGCAGCAGGTTAGAGAGCTCTCACACGCTCCCGCTTAATTTGTCCACCCTAGCTCTGAAGTTTCTATTTACCTTTTAATTATGAATCACTATCCCTCTTTGGCTTTTTTGTGACAAAAAAATTGCATTGCTTTACAATAAGAGACCAACACTATGACATAATATAGAAATACAGTGCTAAAGTTGAGAACAACCGCGCTAAAGAACACTACTTCAGTAACAGCACACTGTTGCTCTCTGCTGCTGACATTTTCCTAATGTTGGCATGCTAACAGGCTAAACTAAAGCTAAACTTGGCTAAACTTGAAGATGATAATGTTACTGAAACCATCTGACTACAGTCTCTTCAAATAAACCTGATACCTATAGAAGATTTATAATTTATAATTAATTTATAATTTATAATTAAAAATGGTTTTGCAGTTAGCTGGATAAAGTTTTATTAGTTTTATTAGTTTTAGTATCTTCTTCTCGGTAAGGTAAGCTGATACACCATTAAATAAACTGGGGGTGCTACAAAATTACTGTTTCACACCATAAAGTTAAATCAATCATTCTCTAAACTTTTGTTTTCCATCTGCTAATTTTAACCTTCTTTAAAAAGATTTCCTTTTTATTATGTTAAATATTTCTACAGTCCATCTTTTGATTGGTTAAGAGTGACAAAACCCACAGTTTCATCATTTGGTCTCAATCCAGAAACAAGTGAAAATCTATTTATCTTAGCATTTAGCTGGAAGCATTGCAGAGAAAGATATTTAACTGCAGTTAAGAAGTCAAATAAGTTAGTGGACAAATATAGTATTTATTATTTTTTAAAAATTACAAACCAATAATAATAATGATTTATATTCACAATACAGAAAATACAGAATAAACATAAGTTATAATTTGAAATTAACCTCAATCAGTAAACTTTAAATGTGTGATCTCTTTGACCCATCAGTCAAATTAATTAAGTCTTAATCACTATGTTATTTCATTCTAATACAATTCATTACTGTCAGTTACTCAAAGGTTCTTAAAGGTATAATATGCAGGATTTTCCTAAAACAGTAAACTCCGTTTTCCTCTACTGGTGTATTTATCTGCACAGACTGATTTCAGATATTCTGTTTTTTGTACATTCCTGGGTTGCAAGCATTGGGCAATGAGTGTGTAGCCCCCAGCTAATAACAGCAGGAGGGTGGGACTACATCACTGCCTCTATTTCTTTCCTCATAAATATTATAAAAGAGCTGTTATTATGCTAGATTTTCATTACACTTATATCTTGAATAAGAAGAAAATCCTAATAATTATACTGGAATAACTACTACTGACTGGCACTCATGTTTTTATTGTTTCCAGTGTCACACTGGGGTAATAGGTAGTTAAAAACTACAGAAAGTATTAATCTAATGTTATCTGGTAATGTTATCATACATGTTATAGTCATTGTCGATACCAATATACAGCCTAGAGCCACACCTAATTCACACTAAATTAAGAAATGCAGCACCTTCCCTGCTGACTTGTGTGATTTCTACTTCAGAAATCAATCGTTATAAAACAATTAGAAAATTAGGCTTCATTGCTTTTTGTTCTTGCTAAAGCTGTTCCCTCCATCCTCATTCTCAAGGCCAAGTTTAGAATAACGGACCATTGCTGCATATTATACCTTTAATGACATTAACAGATCTTAGTACATGTGATAATCAGCTGTTTTCAGCCTTTCAGAGATATGCTTGGAAGGTTGAACTTCAGTGAAACGGTTGTCAGCAGTTCAGAAGACACAGGAAAGCACCTGAGATTTTAAAGAGTGAAAAAGTGAGACTATCATAAGAATAGAAAAAAATATCCTGTACTAAAAGTTTCTTGAGCTTTGTGTGCACCAGTTCCTCCTGCCCACCTAGAGCTGAATGTCTGTGACAGCTGCAGGTTGCTTTGACTCCTCCATCCAAACTGCAGCTCTGTCTTTTTGGAAAAGGAGTGACATTAAAAGAAGGTAAAAGTTTTTCTTCTTGAAAGCCAGTCCTCCTAAATGGGCTCATCAGACTCCTCGCTCTCCCTCTCCTCCTGCAGGGAGGACAGTGTGAGGACAGGGCTGGTGGCTGACATGGGAGAGGTAGGGGGTGACGGCGAGGTAGAGGAGGAGGTGGAGGGGGACGCTGCCTCCTGAGCAGGGCCTTCAGCCCCTCTTGCGGAGGTGGAGCTGCTGCTGCTCTCCGTGGTACTGGGGGAAGAGGGAGCAACGTCACACCCAGGAGCTCCTCTTGAAGACTTCCCTCGGGAATCATCTTTGGACTCCCTCCTCACCGGCTCCCCTTCCCTTCTGCTACCCTCCCCCCACAGGTCTCTGTCCCGTGTTGGCGAGGAAGTGGTGGATGAAGGAGGCTGGTGCTTCTTGGCTTTCCTACTGGTGTCTCTGAAACTGGCAAGAGGGGGACGAAGCCTCACCCCACTCTGAGTTGAGCCCTCTATGGCTTTCTGCAACTGTTACAAGAGTAAAAGAGGTTTAAACATTCACAGAAGCAGAAAAAAACCCAACAAAAAAACCCCAAACAAACCACGAAGCAGAGCAACAACATAAGATCATTAAAGTGAACATCCAGCGCGATGAGTTTTGAGGGCGGTTAGTGGAATAACTGCATGAATCAGAGCGTAAAGAATGAGGCACGCAGTGACAGAACAACTCACAGCTCGTCATGCCACATTACCGGATCAAACCCAGAGAGGTGACAAAAAAACAAGCCGATAAATTAAAACAAAATGAAAAGCAAAAAGTGACTTTACCTCTTTCAGTGCCACAACACCCACCAGCTTACCAATGCTGGTGACATAGGCGTGACTGAGACCCAGCAGGGAGAACAGAGTGTGGGTCTGAGTAATGAGAGAGAGGACACGATCCAGTCAGTGTTAGATGTGCTGTACTGTGACAGTGTTCTGCTTGCATGACTGCACTGTTTCTCATAAGCAATTTTTCTGCAACAAAAGAGGAAATGTATGGCTTTGCTACATAGATGCAGGATAAAAAAAAATTCAAGATTCAAAGTTTCATCGTATGGACAAAGAACAAACAGTGAGTAGTAAACAAAGAAAAAATATGTGAAGACTCTTAGGCCAAGCTGAAATAAGTCCGATGTTTTATCACAGCTTTTAGAAAACTTCTTTAGAGCTACAGTTGGCAGACAGGTGGACTTGGTATGCACTTAGAAAACTGAAATGAAAGAATAAAAATGTTTGATTGTGCTGCACTGCTGCATCTCCTTCTCATACCCATACTTTCTGACATGGCATTCTCTTGATCGTGTAAAGCAGCGGTCCCCAACCCACGGGCCATGGACCGGTACCGGTCCGTGAGTCATTTGGTACCGAAATTTATGGTTTTCAGGGTTTTTATCGTTATTTTCCCTGGGTCTTTTCCCGTGTGTTATGAAAAAATCTTCTTTTTTTTGGTACCAGTACTGGTTTTATTTTGTTGTATTTATCCGCGACGCCTTAAAAGCCGGTCCATGAAAATATTCTCAGACATAAACCGGTCCGTGGCTCAAAAAAGGTTGGGGACCGCTGATGTAAAGGATGTCTTGGCAAAAAAATTCAACTTTAGTGTGGGCTAGTTTGACATGTTGGAAAACTTGTCAAACTAACACAAAGGTTAAATAAAAATGGTGCTCTAAACACTTGTATTTTAGATTTTTTACTCTTGGATGATGTTAATGATGTCAAAAATCCTTAATTGGATCATCTCAGGAACACAACTATGGAGCTCTGGGCACAAAAACCTTACCAACCTAGTTTTTGACCTTTTGTCTGCCAGTCACACAGAAGAAAGCTGGCTTAAAGGGAGCATGGCCTTTATGGGAGAGACGCTAAACAGTTTGTTCCAGACAGAAGATTAACTTAGATATAGTTTCAATATAGTTTAGCTATGAAGATTTTGCATATTCCTCCTGTTTCCAGTCTGTGGGAGGAGATATTGACATGGAAATAAGTCATAGCTGTAAGTGTGCAGAACCAGTATGTGTACATGATTTTTGATGGTCACCTTGTGGAGAGACGTTCTTTCCACCAGCTGAAATGGAGAGGGGTCTATGCGTATCTGCTCCATATCAATTGGTTTGTTCAGCTCTGCCTCTTCCCAGGCTTTGATCTGTAGCCAACAACAAAGCAGAGAGATGAACTCAGCACAAAGATAGGTTGTAATTATTGATTAGAGTGGTTTGTTGGTCCATTGTTGAGTATGGCGCTGCAAAATCCATAGTGTACAATACCTCCTCTGGAGACATGGTGTCAGTCAGCTGAGGGGTTGTGGTCTCCTGAGAAAAGTGGAGGAAGAAAGAGATGATAGATGCCCCCTGCTGGTTTTAAAGTATTACCTACTGCAAAAGATATCACTAGGTCAGCTTCATGTTATGCCCCCACCCCCCCTCATACGTTAGTGAGGCTGGCTTAGACTGCCATGCTGGACTGATACCCCTGTCTGAGCTGTCACTGCCAACTCAGTAGCAGATCACTGATGCACTGCTTCTTTGAGTGTTTAGCCTCAAAGCAATGGATACATAAGGTTGATCCCAGTACCTGAGTTTCTGTCTGGCCTGACGAAGACGTGGAGGAAAAGAGTCTTTGAAGGGTCCTCCTGACAGATGGCAGCTTGCGTTTGTCTGGGGATGTGGTATGGCAACGCATGTCAGAGCAGAGACAAGTGACATGGATGAGTGAACCTGCCCTTGTATGTAGTGGAAATAACGTGTTACCTGAGTCTGTGTGGTTGGTGGAGGGCTCCTGAGGTTTGGGGGCAGGAACAGGTCCATTACATTCTTCCCGCACAGGAGTGGTGGTCTGATGGACACAACGCTGTCAGTAAGGGAGTTGCAGACACAAACAAACAACACCTGATGATCAGGAAATGGTCACATTTTTCCACCTTGTCTGGGCTTTCCTCGCCTCCCTCCTCATCTACAAAGGTAAAGGACTCCCAGCTGATTTTGGAGCCTTGACCCGGTGAACTTTGACCTCTTTCAAAGACTCGTCTTTCAGGTGAAAGCCACCAATCCAAGAGGGCTTGAAGCTCTGTCCTCTCAATTGAACCTAGCAGAATCATAGATTCTGCAAAGAAGGAAGTTTCACAGGGAATAAGTTTGGCATTCAGGGGGAAACTGTTGAGAATATATATAATAAAAACCATATATATATATATATATATATATTGTTGCAATGGATGATGTTGACTTTAACAATGGCCAAAGAGGTGTGAGTAATCCCTATTAGACAAAAGCTCAGGCTTCAGACAGTAAAAGCTGTTTTCTCAAATTTTTCTCTACTCCTGGCTCGATATGATGTCATTAGGAGCTGATATCTCCCCAATATGATCATGTCTGGGATAACAGCTCTGCCTCTGGGCACAGAAGCCCCACCCACATGTGATTTAACCCTTCTGTTTACCAGGGCGGCCAATCAGAAGCTTGTTTCAGACAGATAGTCAACTGAAAATCTGCATCAAGGCTAAGATAAATTATTTTGAACTGTTAATCACTGAAAGCTACTTGAAGACCTGGTCTATCCCCTTATTACTAAGCCTTTTAAAAGCAAAATAAAGTGTTATGGCTCACAGAGACGGCAAATATGTTGGTCATCCTACCTTTGGAGTCGACGATGGGGATGGTTTTCAGGCTCGTGGCGTCAAGCAGATGGTTTAATTCCCGAAAGGTGGCTTGAGAAGACAGAAATTTCACTTTGCGCACCATAATGTCCTCCACAAAGATGTTATACTTGCTGGGAATGAAGGGATACAACAATAACTTCAGGTTGTCTTTCAATGACAGTGGTATGAAAAACAAAATAAGGACTTTTAGGTATTTTAACTTTACCTTATGTGCCCAAGGGCCAGCTCAGGCAGGTAGGGTAGCTTCTTCACCTGGATGATGGAGTCGTAGAGAGACGGCTGTAGACCCTGCGCCACCATATTAGCTAGGATGACGGCAACCATCATGGGTAGGATGTGGGAGATTTGACCAGTCAACTCAAAGCAAATGACTGCTGTGGAAACTGTATGTGTGACGGCCCCCGTCATCGCTGCCGCACCTGTGATGGAGGGTGTGATATAATTCCTCCTGATTATTGGATTCTCACGTACACTACTGTGTAAAAATCTCAAGTCATCCCTCATTTCTGTATGTTTTTCTTCCAAAGAGAGAGACTTTCTTGTGATTCATTAAAGTGCTCTGGAGCAATAGTTCTCCAGGCTTTCTGAGGGTCTTTCAGTTTTCTTTGGACATTGGCTACTTTTTCGCTCATTTTCAGTCCAGTTCTTGTCATTTACAAAGGAATGGTTTTGTTTTTTAATCCACTCAAAGCTGACCCATGAGCCATTCAAGCATAAAAAAGACCTACCAACCTGTGTTGTATCTACACATAACAGACCAACTTAGAGAAGTCCATTGTAAATTGTATGTTTAGACACTTCGTTACTAGCAACCTTGAGTTCAATCTGCAAAAAATGCCCAAAATAACACAGACATGAAGTCTATCTGAAAGTCATGCCCTTAATAAAGAGGAAAATATCCAGTAACAATTTGACACAGGACCTGATAAATGCATCAGGCCCTTCAACTGATCATCTTCTGTTCACCGAAGCAAAAATGGACACAGAGGAAGGATGGCTGTTAAGAAGCCATTATTAAGGAAGGGAAACGGGGAGAAAAGGCTGAGATATATGGAATCGGTGGCAGCAAATCTTAGGGAGATGAATCCAAATTGAAATTTTTGGCTCAAATCATCAAGTTTTTTGTCAGGGGTATGAATAATTATGGGCTTGACTGCATGTACAGAAAAGGTCAGGAGAGAGGTACAACAGTGAGTGTCTACAGCCATCTGTAAAACACTGTCGAGGCTCTGTCATAGTTCAGGGCTGTGTTTCAGTCACTGGTGTTGGGAATCTTGTCAAAACTGATGAAATTATGAACACAAAAAAGTACGCGGAGATTTTGATCCACCATGTAATACCATCTGGAAAGTGTCTGATTGGCACCAACTTCATTTTTCAGCATGACAATAATCCCAAATGCATCTCCAGTGCAGTAAGAGCATATCTGGATAAAAAATAGAAGAGTCAGGACCTCATCATTATTGAACCAGTGTAAGATCATCTTGACAAAGAACGAAACAAAAGGCTGCCAACATCCTTCAAGAAGCCTGGAGAACCATTCCTGAAGATTGCTTAAAGAAATTATAAGAAAGTTGGAAAGAGTTCAGACTGTTGAAATTTTTACTTTCAAGCTCATTAGAATTGTACAAACTCTGTTTTCGCCTTTTATACTGTATTTCAATGTGTTTGCAAGTTTCAGTGAATCATTACACCTATTTCAGCAAAATTACAAAAATGAGGGGTGGACTTTTTCACAGTACTGCATCTAACAAAACATCAATTAGTTTTTAAAGCATTATACTATGTATAACACAGTAAATCAGAAAACTTTAGGCACTTCAAGAGTTTAGTGGTCTTGTGAGACAGATAAAGTACATCTAGTTTTAAAAAACAGGCTTACAACACTCAGTTGTTATCAAAAGTAATATTTTGTAATGACTTTTTAAATTATAATTTGTTTATTTTAGCACACAAAGTGATCATTTGGCATGTTGGGGGTTATTTCTGCTGCTAAATCTGCAGCTTGAACAAAAGAATATAAAACACCAAAAAAGGAAAGAACTTTTCTTAAATCTACAACTCTTCAAAATAGCCTTTGGGGACCTGGGGGAAGGTTAACAGACTGACCAATGACAGCGTAACCTCCTGGCAGGATGCGGTAGACTATCCCATCAAACAGGATTCCATTTGGGAACAGAGTGGCCATGATCTCCCCGACAAGGCGACCGAAAGCAGCTCCTTGAGGAGAGAGATAAGGTAGTCTGGTAAAGACAAATTGAACTGAAGCTCAGCAGGAGACTCGCATTACAAAATCCTCTTACCTAATATGAACACCGGCATAAAGGCACCTGAGGGGATGGGCATAGTGGTGGAAACTGCTGACATCCAGAACTGCAACACAAAAACAGGATCAAAGCAGGATCGAGACCGGTCCCAGAGGTTTTTTCACGCTATCGCACACAGTGCATTTCAAGGCAACACCCACTCTATACGCAACATGAGGAGGAGGCAAGGAGGGAGAGATACCTTCATGATGAAGAAGAGGAGAAGGATGATAAATACACTGACACGCGGATGAAGCCACGCGGCAGAGCGACCCAGGCCAGGGGGAGCAGGGTATCCCGAGATTTTGGTCCAGGTGAAATTATCAAAGAGTGAGTTGATACACTCCCTAGGCATCAGCTGCAAGAGGAAACACACACACATAGAAAAAAAATTGTCCTAAAGAAGGTTTACATAAACACAAAATCACCACATCCTGATGACGCTACATGTTCATAATAAAAAAAGAGTAAAATTATGAAACATACACATTTTTAAATGTACAAGATTCATTAACAAACACAAATTATATATTTCATGAGAATGACATTTAAAATTCCTTCCTAAGTTAAACAGCGGCAACAATTTCACAAACAACATCAGCACACACATTTTTAGTTAATTCAAACGCGGAAATGTGTGATACCATACCAAGGATCACAGCTGAGCTCGTCATGATCAGACTTCTGGAAACTGGAGAACGCATGAATTTTTTATTTTAGTTTGTGGTGAAATCAGTCAAGTTTGTGAGAGAGGAATTCAAGGTAAACTATTAAACATAATAGTGTCACATAAGTAAAACTGCTTTACATTTTGGGTTTTTCTACTAAAAGGAAGGTCAGTGATTGAATCCCACAGTCTTGCAGTATGTATGATGAACTGGATTTGGGTAAGACACTGACCCCCAAATTGCTTCTGATGCATAGATCGAAGCGTCAGTGTGTGTGTAATAGGTAAAAAGCACTTCAAGGAAGAACGAGCAATAAACTGGCTGTGACATGTAGTGTAAAAAATATTCAGGAAGAATAGAAATGTATTATTACTACATTAAAAGGACACTCCTATAATTTACAGTCATGTGAAGGACAGTCACACTTTCACTAATAAGGTTTTAGTGTGTGAGGACTTAGTGAAAAGTCATCTGATTCATATCAGGTTTTAAAATTAGGTCAATAAAACCTTGGATGAACAGAAACACGTGACAAAAACAAAGCGAAAATTCCAAAACAGTTAAAAAAAACCCATGTATACCCTTACTGATTCCATAGGAGTCCAAAGGAAAGCAGCAGCCAGCTGCTGTTGATCAAATGCTCAAGTGATCAAAGTGTGAGTACTGCTATAAAAGCAGACAGTCAGTTTTCTGATCTGGAGCATTCAGGTGTGTGTTTACGCAGTGCCGAAGTGGAAAGACATCAGCAGTGATCTTAGAGAAACAATTGTTGCTGCCCAACAGTCTGGAATAACGCTATTTCCAAACAATTTGAAGTTCATCATTCTACAGTGAGAAAGATTATTCTGAGTGGAAAACATTCAAGACAGCTTCCAGTCTTCTCAGAAGTGCATGCCCCAAGGTCAGACCCTGCAGTACTCAGAGAAAATGCAAAAATTCCTAGAGACACATCTCAGACTCTACCGGCCTCAGTTAGCATGTTAAATGTTAAAGTTCATGACCACGCACTTAGAAAAAGACTGAACGAGTATGGCTTGCTTAGAAGGGTTGCCAGGAGTAACCTCTTCTCTCTAAAAAGAACATGACAGCGTGGCGTAGGTTTGCAAAGTTGCATCTGGACAAATTACAAGACTTCTGGAACAATTCCCTTTTGACAGACGAGATCACAGTGGAGACTTTTGGCTATAATGCACAGCACCAAGCACGCCACATTAACACAAACAAATCAAAAAAACTTTCAAGCATGGTAGTGGAGGGGTGATGATTTTGGCTTCTTTTGCTGACTCCAGTGATCCCAAGCACAGCAGCAAATCTACAGCAGAGTGACTGAGCAAGTGAGCAAGCAAAGAGTGTACTTGCTTCAGTACTGCCCAAGACCTGTAAACTGACTCTAATGTGTGTAATTGGTTCCCTTTGAACTGCTTCTTAAATTAAATTAAGGCCATTTCTGATCATACATGACAAAAATCACAAAACGTAGACTAGACTGGCTTTCTTTTTAAAAAATACCGCTAGAAATGAACATGAAAATAAGTCAGAGAGCTTAAGATTGATTAATTCTGACCTCTCCAGCCATAAACTGTCCAAATCCAGGAGGAAACGTGATGGTGGCGATGATCAGTGTCACAGCACCTGGATAGATCAAACGACTGGGACAACACACAAACGGAGACACACACAAGTTCATTAAAAGCAGCAGTGTATTCCCAGAGGACTACAGTTGGCTTGTCATAGAAATAACCAGCGCTGACTGTAGAGCTCTCTTGATGCTGCTACTCTTTTTTCTCTAATGGTGAAGACTAATGTTCCCTGACTGTCGAGTCTCAGAGGGTAAGTGAATCTCCCCATTGAGTGAATAACTGGCTGAAAGGTTGTTAAGGCTTTGCTGCTGTCCTGACCAGTGTTGTGAGACTGATGAGTTTGGAGAGTGGAGCTGAGAAACATTAAGAGGAATTGGATTTAAATGCGCAAATGGTTTCAGTTCCAAGAAACAGTTTCTGCTACCAGAGTCACAGCAGTTTAAGGGCTGAGCGCCACATTAATCCACAGCAGCGGGGAGGTCTCTGTTATGTTTCTGCGTCTGTGTGGGGATCTTACTGTTTGGTTAGAAAGCGTGTAAGAGCCGTCGGCCTTCTCATGAAGAGAACCACCTGTCTGTTCAGGTAAACGAAGAACGCTCCCAAGAAGCCACACGAGATCCTGAAAGACGAAAAAAAGCTGGGTTGAGGACCAAGGATGCATCTTCTACGTGACTATCGCAGATTAACGGAACAATGCTGACCCATATTATTTTAACACAAACACATGCAGGCATGCAAGCACTCGCAAACTCTCCTCACCCTATTATTGCAAATGCAGGCAGCTCTTGAAGGTCAAAGGGAAAATCCATCCGGAAGTTTGTTTTGAAGAGGGCTGTGATTGTGACTGAGAGGAAGAGAGAAATAAATGTTTCACACCAAGAGAACATGTGGTCTCAGTCTGTCATTCCTAATACTTTAAAGCATGACAACAGGGACAACAAGATAAATTAAAACAAAGCACAACAATAAAAATCAAATACTCCTGCTGAAACCTTCAGTCACAGATTTCTGTAGATACAAACCACGTTCATCTACATGTCTGAAAAACTTTGAGTGGAGTCAAGTCCACCTGATGAATCTGAGCTCGATCTTTAAGCTCCTTTAGCTGTTTTTATTTCTCCATCAACTCCTGAAGGAAACAAACGATTCTTTATGTGGCTTGTTTTAGTCCACAATGTGCTACTATGTAATATACAATGGATTCCCTAACTTTTAAAAATAACTTTCTCTGCCAGTTTATTAGGTACACCTGTTCAACTGCTTCTTAATGCAAATATTGACTCAACCGATCACGTGGCAGCAACTTGACATGGCCAAGATGGGCTGCTGAAGTTCAAACCGAGTGTAAGAATGAGGAAGAAAAGTGATCTAAGTAATTTTGAACATGGTATGGTTGTTGTTGCCATACAGGCTGGCCTGAGATCTGGGATTTTCCCATCCAACCACCTGTAGGGTTTGCAGAGATTGGCTGTGAAAGATCACACTGCTTTGAGCTGATTGGAAGGCAGCAGGAACCCAAATAACCAGTGATTATTTGAGCAGAAGGAACCCGAGGCTACAATTTGCACGGCCTCACCAAAATTGAACAATGGAAGACTGAAAAAACCTTGTCTGGTATAATAACATTCAGACAGTAGAGTCAGAATTTAGTGTAACAAACATGATCGCATGGATCAGTCCTGTCCTATCATCATTCAGGCTAGTGGTACTGGTGTTTTAATGTGTGGGGGATATTTTCTTGGCACATGAGTAACATCTGAGCATCATTTAATACACCACAGCTTACATGAGTATTGTTGCATGCCATGTCCATCCATTCATGACCACATTGTACCCATCTTCTAATGGCTGCTTCCAGCTAAATAATGTGCTATGTTACAAACCTCAGGTCCTTTCAAACTGGTTTCTCGAACATGCCTCCACAGTCAACATATCTCAGTCCAATCCAGCACTTTTAGGGTGTGGTGGAACGGGAGATTCACATCATGGATCTGCAGCAACTGAGTGACACTATCATAATAATACGGGCCAAATTTGGTGAATCTATGCCATGAAAAATAAAAGTCTTTCTGAAGGTAGAAAGAGACCAACCCTACCAAGGTGTACCTAATAAAATGTCCAGTAGTTGTATATTAAAAGAGCAGTAAACAGTAAAGCTGCAGGCCTGAAGACTAAAACAATGAAAACAATGCGCTTACAGATACTTCAATACTTTTGATTTTAATACTTAAATTATGTAAATACTGATTAAAGGAGTTTTAGTGAAGAAGATTCATGAACAATGTATTCTGAAAAATCTAATCTAATCTAACTGGTTATGTTTGCAATAGAGAAAAAAAATTAACCCTAGGATAAAAGCACATTTCTGTAAACATAAATTCTATGAAACTGAGGTTTGAGACTTTAAAAGATAAAAAATCTGTTTGGGTAAGAGGCTATGTAATGATCACCCCTTTCTGAGTTATATATTATATATAAAATTACACTGGAAAAGATAAATATATTAAATTGTGAAAATATCTAGTATTGTAATAAAGAGATAGGGTGACCTGAATGCCGCTTGTAGGGATTTTAGGCTACAGGGCTGCTGGGCTGCTTTAAGACTGTGATGATGAATTGAAACATTTCAGGTTTATGTAAAGAAGCAAGTATTACTTAGCTGTCATTCAGCTACTTTTAATAAACAGCAAGCTCAGCTGTCTTTTTTTCAATAGTTTGTGTGTATCTGTTGAATATGCATTTCCTCCGCTTCTCACCAGCATCCTTGTTCCAAACAGACAGCACCCGGAATATGAAGGCACTGAATGTGGCGGCAAAGTATCCCCGCCAGTAATTCCTCACCGCAAAGTAGGTAGACGTGACCTCAATACTAAACAGCACCCCTGGTGACGGTGGATCGACAGAAAGAGGGGAGGAAGGACAGAGGGAGAGGAGGGATTACAGAGAGGAAGAGCAATGAGGATGGACAGCGAGAGAGAAAATGAGGGGGAGGAAGAGGAGAGGAAGAGAAGGGAGAGAGAGAGAAAGAGAGAGAGGACGGTATTATGAGTTAAAGCAACAAAATGAATTCAAAAACACTTGAAGCTGAGGGTGTAATTATGCACACCAGGAGAAGCACGGGGAGTTACCACACATTCAAACGCAGCTAAACACACACTTACATGTAGTCTCACTCTCTGACACACAAACAGAGACATAATCAGCATGTGAAGCTATAAAACAATAATCAAAGCTGTGTGAAGCTTCTAGAAAAGATTAAAAAAACATATTTTGGGACCAACATTATGTCAGCAGTAAATACATTCTAGTTTGTTTTGTATACATCTAGTCACTTAAGAATAGTGCTGTGCAAAAGTTGTAGGCATTTCAGAAGTTGAGATTCTTATCTGTCACACACCCATCCGCCCTCGGGGAGAGTTTAATCTTTCCAAAATCAAGCCGCCGTCATTAAATGAGCCACATTCGACAGTAAGAACGGGCCCTGCAGAAGACAGTCTGTCCTTAATCCCATCAGCTCAGCATTACAGGAAGAGACAAGAGACACTGAGACAGACTGCTTACCCGTCAAACACCTTGAAAAGCTGAAAAGTGGTCAAAGTTAACTAAATACTATTCATGGCATTATCTTTGAAACTTTCCATACTTTTTTTTTCAATGCCTAAAACATTTGCACATCATTCGATGTTTTGTTGACTTTTGGACTTTGGTTGGTACTTCAGCTAATGATTGGTCACTTTGCTAATTAATAAGTAGATTTTTGACCTGTTCTATAAATTATGTATCAAAAAACTGGGATCTTTCCAAAGTTCTTGATTAGTCTAAAAGCCCAAACTCCTGTCTAAGAGTTCTTGACAACACAAATTTATCTCAAATATAAAGAGTTGAAGCCAGAACGACTACTGGCACTTTAATTATTGGCTTACTAATGTCAGCTGATTGGACCTAACTGTTTAATCTCTGTTACTAAGGGGAATTCATTGATTTTTAATATGAACCAGTATTAAGTCTTTGAATTGCTCACACTCTTTATAACCTTCAAGTAACACTTTATAATGAGGCCTGTGACTAAAAGCGTAACTCCCTGTAATTAAATGGAATTTCAAAGGAAGGTACACTGGAATAAGGGGGTAAAAAGTCGGGTTTTTACAGGAAACAGAGATAATGCTATTGTAAGTAAATTTAAGCACTATGTTCAGTCTTGCTAGGCAAGATTAATCCAATCCATAATATGGCCCAAAAAGAGCAGTGCATTTACAATGTAAGATGGGGAAATATTACCATGAAATTACGCAGAGCTTACTTACGTTTATTATTGTGGTCACAGGCAGTGGTTTGGAGGAGAGTACATTGTAAGAGTAAATATTGCTTCCATTGAAGGTGTGGCTGACCTATTTGAGCTATTTGATTGCTCACTTGTGTATCTTTTAAAATGGCTACTAAGTGCATATTTGTCACTGGTCTTCAGTGACTGTAATAGTAATGCTCACTTTCAATAATTCACAAATCAGACATTTTATATATGTAAAGAAATAAGGAAAAGCATAATGTGTTCCCTTTGGGAAACAAACAAGTCTAAGAATCTACCAACTGATCCAGTACAGGAGGACGCTTGGTGCAGAGGTTGTGGCTGAGAGGCAGTGTGGAAGTTGTACAGTACCTCCTAGTGGAGTGCCAAAACAGCATCCCACCCCCACGGCACAGCCAACAGTCAGTATATCTGTGTAACCATAAGGGTTCTACTGACACAGAAAACAGAGAGGGAGAGGGAAAAACGGGGCGGGAAGGTAGAGGGGTGAGTCACAGAATGAGGGATGAAAGGCAAGAGATGATGAAGTGGGGGGGGAATGAGAATAACAAGAAACATGAGTGTTGACAGAAAGACAGCAGAGTGAGTTGGAAGAGGGGGAGAGAATAAAAGATCAAGGTGGAGAGGAAAGGAGGGGAAACCACAGAGGGAGAAATGACAGAAAAGAAGAAAAATGGAATAAAGTGAATAAATAATGCTCACTAGAGTGTGGTTAGAAAAGTTATAAAGGGGGGGAAATTACACCACGAGGATATGAAGCAGAGGAGGCGCATGCCAGTGTGAGTATACAGACTTTGAGGAAGCAATTAAGCAATCGAGAAGCAAACCAAGTGGTCACATTGTCCTTGGAGACAGATCCCTTCAACTGATTGCAGACTGAAAATTGAAGGTAGCACACATGAAATACTTCCACTGATTATTCATGACCTTGAAGGATGAGCTTCTGTTTAACTTTTTAGACTATTTAACTTTTTTAGGATAGTTTTAAAGGAATAATCTGCTATTTTTGTCGTTCTACTGAGAGTTAAAGTGCTGTGAAAAGTATTTGCCTCCTTCCTGATTTCTTAGCTTTGTTTTTGCACATTTGTCACCCTTATGTGTTTTAGATAAAACAAATTTTAATATTACACAAAGATAACCCAGGTAAATCAAAAAATCCTGTTTTTAAATGTTGATTTCATATTTCAATGGGAAAAAAGCTATCCAAACATGCCTTGCAATTGCCCCCCTTGTTAAATAATGAATTATTCTTATTCTTATTCTCATTCTATTCCAGTGTTCTCTAATTTTTGCTATATAACTGCACTGTCCACTTTCTCCTGTAACAAAACAAATTTCCCGCGTGTGGACCTAATAAAGGTTATCTTATCTTATCTTAACTGTGGTTGCCGACATTTATGTTTTGAAAGCCGAGTTCAGAATGATATCATCATTTAAACACTGCATTTTGTATATACTCACGTTATATTTATATTAAAATTTGCTTCATTTGCATGATCTGAAACATCTATAAGTGATAAATATATAAAAGAAATGAAATCAGGAAACATGTAAATATTTTTTCGCAGCACTGTAGATGAAAAAATCGATGCCACGTTTATGTCTGTATGCTAAACATAAAGCTTAAGCCAGCAGGCAGTTAAATTAGCCTATGATGACTGAAAACAAACTCCTTGTTTTCAGTCTTAACGTACCTTCTAGCAAATACAGCTAATTCACAAGTTCTCCTTAAATCTGTCTGATCCATATAAATGACTTACTGTGGGCTACTGTGCAGTAATTCAATTCCATTCAGTTTTATTTTATTTAGCGCCAAATCACAACAAATGTTGCCTCAAGGCACTTTATATTATGAGGTAAAGATTCTCCAATAATGCACAGATAAATGCGTAACAACATCAACAACAGGGATTTTAATGCAGTTATCCCAACTACATTTACAAAATCCAATCTTTACCTGACATTGGTCACTTTTGTTGTGTTTAATGGGGCCTATTATCGCTCCATATTTTTATTATTGTACTGTGCCAGAGGGGTGCCACAGTCATGTAGTGGTTAGCACTGTCACCTCACAGCAAACAGAAGGACTAGGGGTTCGAAGCAGCTGCAACCAGCAACAGCTGGGATGGGCTCCAGCTTCCCTGCAACCCTTAATTGGATAAGTGGAAAAAAATGGATGGATGAATGATGTCTACTAGAGCAGATCTTCATGACCAAGAGAGCAAACTAATCCTTATTTATCTTATTTAGCTGGCCCCTCAGCCCCTAAACAAGCCGCATAAGGTCCAATCCCCCTCCCTTTAAACCAACTATTTTTCTGATTGGCTGCCGTTTGCAAACAAAAGGTTTGAGGAACATCATACTGTCAAATTTTCATTGCAGACAAGATGGAACAGTATGTGCCCCCTTTAAAAGGCAGCTCACAAAATCTCAGGGCAATCTGACTATCTGCACATGTGCACGGTCTGCACATTCATCAGCAAAGGCAAAGTGGACCTGTGCTCCATATTTGTTTTCTATTCCACATCCTTGGCCCCGACTGTTCATTTTTATGTCTTATTCTGACCTTTGCATCAGGTCCAGTCAAAAAGAGAAGAAAAGCAGCTCTTATGTGATCTAGCTTTCATATTTTCTAGAGTTTAAATGTGGACCGTGTCAGACTGTAGTCTGAAAACACATTGTGTTTCAGTAGTACAAAATGTATGCAAATGAAGAGCCAGCACCCTGGAGATTATGGAAAAAAAAGGCACGACTCCTAATGGTGTCACAGCATTAAGACCGACATCACCTATATTTAAAGTCTGGGGCATGGTGCTCACGTAAGTCCACAGGAGTCTGTGGTTCAAATCGCCAGTGGGAGCCAGTGCTTTTAGAGTGTTCAATAGGTAGGTTTTATTTTTGTTTGCAGTTGCACGTTGGTTAGATTTAGGCATCAAAAAGTGCATCTAATCTCCAATGTCTTCAAAAAAATGTAGTGGTGACGATAATGGCACCCTGGTAAACAAGACAATGTTAAATACCTGTGTTTGCAGGTTTCTAAAATATCAGAATATTCCTTTAAAATATCTGTTGCAGGTGTAGCATTGATATTGATTATAAATATGAATGTTTAAATATTGTTTTGGTTCACTTTTACGTAGTGCAGCACACTGATGTGAGGCCAGTTTTAACCTCCAAATTAATTGTAACTGATGTTTCTTGATGAGGTCAAAGTCGACCGTAGACCTGAGGTCGAGCGAGCAGGGCGGGACTTGCCTCCGATCGGGGCACCGAAACAGGTGGCTACTCCTACAGCACACGCACACACCAGCAGGTCCTGGTTATGGGAGCCATTCTGGGTTAAAGGTCAAGGGTGAATGCAGAGATGAATGAGAAAGCCAAGGGGAGGGAAGGGGGGGAGGGAAAGAGGGAGACAGGGAGGTCACTGTTAATACACATGCCAGACATAACGGTCACACTATTAATACAGTGAGACAAACACAGATGAGGGGGCGAACCAAAACAAAGACACGGGAGAAACGGGGAGGGGATGGCGTGAGCTGGATGGCACAGAGACAGAACACAGCCACGGGGTTCCCACTTTTTCATTAGTGTTAAAGCTCTTTCAGCAAATTTCAGGGACTCAAAAGTGGCTTTATTTAAAATTCTAATATTAAGGATTTATGTACAAGGACCCTGATATGAATGCTCAACACTAAGCTGTTGATATTTAGAAGTTACAGTGTTCTGTTCTCACAATCATCGTCTACCATGGTGCTATGATAACATTTAAGAAACAAAGCAAGGTTCTCAGGGATGTTGAGATAAATGGCGCTAAATTAAAAATCAGATAATCGTCAATATCCAGAAATACCTGAACTTTTTCTGGTTTTCAGATTTAAAAAAAATTATGGGAATAATAGTGGGAAAATTGTGGGAACCCTGTAATTACAACAAAGATGTCCAAAACACCAAAAGCTATTACAAAAACACAGCATTCTTCATTTAAATCAGCATGTTGGCTGTGGTCGGTAAAGAGATGGGGGGGGGGGTTATGGGTAAAGTAGTCTGCTTTGGTCAGGGGCTCAGCTTACCTCATATACTCCAGAGAAGATGGACATGAATCGACTCAACACTGCAGCGCAGATGCTGGCAATGTGGACAAAGGGACCCTGGGGGTGATGGAAGGACATTACTGACACAGATATGAGTGACGTGTAATGTTATCTACAGAGACACAGAGTGCTGTCTGTAAAAACAGAGAGTCTAAACTGGGACATATTTGATCAGAGCTGATAAATCACTGTGTAATTACTGGATGTGACACTTTCCATGCTACTGTAATAAGGAAAACGAATGTGGTTCTTTGCTGAGGACTGGAGTAATTTGCCTCAGTCCCGTGAGAAGAGGGAGAGAGGAAAAACATGACAGAAGATGATTTATTACTCCCCCTCCCATTTGGAGAGTGAGAGAATAGAGTGACAGAAAAAGGACTGAAGATGTGGAACAGGATGCTGAATGAATACGCGGGGATAGACACAGAAGAAAACAGGTATTAAGAAGGTGAAAATATGTGCTGGGTGTAATGCAATGCAAAGCAATGCTTTAGAGTACTCAGATTACTCTGTAGTAACATAACCTGTTAGCTTTGCAGTTCAAACGATCGCTTATTTAGCTGTTTTTTAAACGCTATGTTATTATTAACATGTTCCCACATTTCCCTTCTCCGTTGCAGTGAGGAAAGGAAAATATTTTTCTATATCCCTGTGAATCCTTGGCATGCATAGTGGAATGTATCTAATCCTACAGTTGTGTCAGTGCTGTAAACTGATGGAGCTCCTGGGTCTGCAAAATGAAGCCAGTGCACAAGTTTCTTAAAAGTTCCCTGTTGTATAAAAGTCTGTGATAAACGGCCCTCTGCTTTTTGCCCCTTAACCTCAGTAAACATCTATGGCTCCTTTTAGTAGATAAATCAGGTTTATTCCTTACACACTATTATCCAGCAGAACCTATGGTCAGTGCAAATGTTAAGATCGGCTTTTGCGAAGACAGAGAGGGTGGATGTTACACTGCTGAGGTATTTGAATTATTATCAGTGAGTGTCTTTAAGCTGCCAAGGAGCTCTATGTCATATTTTTAAAAAGCATCTGTAAGCTAAAACACTGGTAGTGAGGCAAACTGATCAGATGAATGATGCTGGTGCTAAACCTGTCACTCCGAGGGAAATTATTAAGCTTGTTGCTGTTTTATGGTGGAGGAAACGCTGCCAGTACCAACTTGCTTTGAAATGAGGTAAAGTTAACAAGGTAGAAGTAGAGCGGTAGAGGCTAATCTACTCTAAAGAGTTTCCTCAGTTGGTAACACTGCAACACAGCTGATCTTGTACTGTAACATGATAGTTTTTAAAGTAATGCTGCCCAACACAGGGGTTTACCTCTTTGCCCACAGGCATCCCACTGCCCAGGCCAGCGGTTAGGCCAATGACTTTAGCTATGAAGGCTTTAAGGGTCAGATATTCTTTTAAGACTACACCTCTCAGGATGGTTTTCAGCTCAGGGATACCAGAACCTGTATTTAAAAAAAAAGAAAAGAAAAAAAGAGAGAAGTTATAATGTCAGTACTTTACAACAGACAAAATGAGAAAAAAGAAGCAAATACAGGAGGAAATATAATGAGAGAGGATAATAGAGCCTGACAGGTGATGGAGGGCTTACCGATGGCCTGTGGGGAAACCAGGTGACAGAAGAGCGAAGCGAACATGACAAGGATCATGGGATACGTAACCCAGGCGAGGTACTGGAGCGGCACATTGCCCTTAAGCTCCCCATGCACCCATTTATAGGCTGCAAGACAGAATAACAGTAGAAACAGAAAGAAACAAGAACAGAAAAAACACATTACACAAAGGAGTACGTGCAGAGAAAAACTGAATATTTCAAATGGCAGTAATCTCCATGACCGCTCTACCTTGCAGGCTCTTGGCACTAGCATAGTCCATACTCCAGCTGACTAGAGCCATAGTCAGTCCCAGAAGAACTAGGAAAATCCAGTCCTCTCCCATTTTCGTCACTATGTAGCGCCGCACACGAGCCAAACAATCTGGGACAGAAAGATTAAATCAAAGAGTCAGTGAGTCACTTAGTGAGATCACGGATGAAACAGATGCAGTAAATAAAGTAAATGTAGACTGATAAGTACAGATTAACTCGGTCAAACAGTCAACAAATGCATGGAATACAACATGAAACATCACAAAGGAAAAACTGTGTAATTATTTACGCAGATAGACGTGACACTTCTTTAATATATAAATCTTAATATTCACTGCAGTAACTCCCACTTGATGCAAACTGCATATTTATTTTCCTCCTTAAAACCATTGGAATTGGCTGAAACAATGACAGTGATGATCCTGATTGGAGGTGCCCCCTAGGTCAGTTTAAAAAAACTCAGACAAAGCTGCAGTCACTCAAAATGTATTAAAGTCAAAATAGACATTACAGCAGAACCTAAAACAGCACCAAGAAGGTCAGAGAGGAGACTCAACCTCCCTGACACCATGTCAACATAAATACACACCAACAGTTCAACTCTGTGCACATGTTCACAATACGGAGCATAACTCCTTCAAGTGCTTATTCTAAAGTCCCTCTTATGTCATAATCATTTGCATTTATAGCCTCCAAAAACAAAAAAATCAAAATTAAAAATTAGAGCTACATTTTAAAGATTATACCTGAAAATACCTCCTATACCTTAAGATTTGGGTGAATGTTTTGAGTCTTGCACCTTTAGAGATTTTCTTTTTATAACTCTGGGTAGGTTACATTTAGATACCCCTTCGCAGTAGCCCTTAAGTTCAAGTGGTATTAAGTCTAAGTGCCTCGTGTAGCCTGATTAAACTACCGTGCTGCCTCATATTTTATGAGCTCATCAAGTTGCGTGTAAAATCATAATGTGCAAAGTAACCAGAAATTGAAACCATTAGACAAATGCAAAGCTTCACTCTTTGAAAAGTCATGAAATAAAACAATAAAGTGT
>VUQG01034769.1:0-24143 GCA_015106755.1 Etia nguti
CAAATGAAGACATGTTTTTCAGATAGGGAACGGCAGTTTAGGATGCTTAAATAAAACTGTTCTGACTGTGGGATGTCCTGTGGAGACAAACATTTAAATTTGCATTTCACCTAAAAACAGTCAGAGACATTAACTGTTCACTTATCTGCTTCTCGGGACAATGACTAACCAAGCTGACTGGTCCATCTGTTAACCTACCTGAGGCATTTTTTATGTATACAGACTTATTCAACTATGAATCCTTTATAATAGCTACTGTTTCTCCCTCATCCTTCACCTGCTTTTAACCTTTCTTTTATAGTCAGCATATCTGAAACTCATCTATCTTAAAAGATGGTCCTTCATTTTCATCCTATTCATAAGCCCTTTGTATTAAAAGTTTTTCTTAAGAAATATGAGCAATTAAGGGAAGATCTCAACTCTGTTTGCTTATCAAGGATGCAGGTTTAACATATCCTCAGTCTCAGGGTATCAAATACTGACTTTTGGTTCCAAGCAGTGACTGAAAAATAAAGAGACAAAGTCCAAAACCCATTGCTTCCAGATAGGGAGGTTTGTCCTGGTGACAAATCTGGGACTTACTTTAAGTCCTCCAACTTTGAAATATGGACCCTATGAAAGAAGACCTGTCATGGTCCTGGGATTTTTGTTATTTTGTGGTTTTGAATTCCAGGTGAATATTTTTATTGTTACTGGTACAACTGTTTTAAAGGTTTGACTTCTGTGTTTGACAGATTTCTGGTTTCCTGCCTTGATTTCCATAACCTAGTAGATCACAAGCTTTATTTCCAGTGTTTTACCTTTTGGTTGTTCTAATGATTAGTTTCAGTTTTGCCTCCTGTGTTTTGGTTCCTGGGCTTTTGTCTTGGTTTCTATTAAGATTCCCTCAGGGTTTTCCCTTCTGTTCATCCCTCTGTCACATCTTTCTGTCTTTGTCCTCCTGTGTTCCCCTGACTTTATCTTGATGTTTAGTGTAGGTCTTCTAGTCTCCATTATCAGTAAGTTTCCTTGGGTACTCGTTATTATTCATGTCCCTATCAATCTCCTTTGATTACTTCCTATTTTTAATTAAAAAGTTTGTTTCTTTTGTCTCCTGTGTTCATTTTGCATCTGCCTGTCTCCCTGATTGGCTACTCTGCCACAACCAACTTGTAATTTTTCACCGTAAAGGGGTTACTGTTAAGAAAAAATGTATTTAACTCAAATCATATTTGATTTATAAGCTTAAACAGTTTTAAGCACCTAAACCTAATCAGCAAGTAAAAGCAAAAGTAAAAGGGGAGTATGGTGAAACAAGGAAATTAAAAAAAGAAAGAAATGAGATGTGAACTGTGACGTGATGTGGGATTTATGGTACCCCTTTGGTGTCTGTTGATGTAGGTCTTTGGCTATGCAAAAACGCAGACTTTCCAAAAAACCAACAGCATGTGGTGTTACGCATAGGTAGAGTGCTGACTGGTTGAAAAACTGGCTAAACCAGGAAGGGAATGATAGAGTTCACCACGGAGGGAAAAGGAAAGGCTTTTCATTTCATTTTAGCTGAAAATCTTAATAACTCTGCCAAAGATAGCACTTCAAAATGATTAATGAACTGTAATTAACATTAGCTTATATAAGTAACTTGTTAATTTATAACGTCATCCATCAACAGTTCTCATTTAAGCTCTCATTTGATTAAAAGTTACTGCCTCAAAATGTAAACCTGCTTCTTTCTGCCTTGGTGTGAAATCAAGTGCTTTGATTTCACTACATGAGTGTTTTTTCCTTTGCTACATGCAGTGTCATTAGCATACTGAGCAGGCCATGTGTGTAATGTGCTCTCAGTCCCGTGATAAAGGCGCCGCTTGTTGTAACGACACCGTGATCGCTTCCAGCAATCTTTTATATAAAGGTAAATATTGAACTTTGAATGTTCAATTTCCCCAGTAACCTTGAATAACGCAGAGAATGTGTGGATAAATGTGAGTGGATCTTCAGGAAATTTCCTTATGTGCTAAGTGCTCAATAGATACATGAATAATGAATTCCCTTCAGCAAGATTTACTCTGGATATGCCTTTTGTAAAGGAAATGAGCAGTAAATGTCAAGAATAAAGCCTGTTCTTTATGAGGCTTTAAAAAGCAAGATTATCTTTATAAATCACAGTGCCTACTTAGACCGATTTGCCACAACATTAAAGCCACTGACAGGTGAAGTGAAAAACATTGATACAAAGACGTGTTCTACTGGAAAGTCTTAGGTCCTGGTATTCACCTGCATTATATTGTACCACCCATTAAAATGAATCTTTTTGAATTTTGGACCATTGAATAAGTACCTAATTTTTACCAAATTATTTTGGTGTTATTCTGCCTTAATTTCATAGCATTTTGTTTTATTTACTGAGTTCTTGGAAATCTTCGATCTGGTGCAGGAACCTTAAAAAAAAATAAAAATAAAAATAAAAAAGGGGGGGGGCACTCCCTGGTGACAGGAGTCAATTCAAGGATGATAACTTGCCAAATGACAACAAAAACACTGCTGAGCAACAGGTTGAGGATACCCACAAAGAGTCCAAGGTCCTCACCTGACCTCTAAACTTCCTAGATCCCAATCCATTTGTGTGCTAACATGATGGAAATGCATCCCTATTAGGTCCATGTCCTCACAGATAAGAAGTCTCAACCACTAACCATAAGCTATCAAGACAGTTGATTTTTGTCCAAAAAGTCTTGACCATAAGGACACAAAAAAACAAACAAACCGCAACTGGGACTTTTTAATTAAAAAAGAAAGCCCTTGTATTTGTTGCCAAGTCAAAGGGTTAACCCTCTGAGGTCTGAGTCGTCATTGGTGAAGACTCAAACAATAACCCTAACCTTATTCTATTATAATATGTCATTTTTATTATTTTAAAAAATGTCAGGAGTAAAAAACAAACAAACTGTAACATCCATCAAAAACTTTTCATGTCTTCCAAAAAATTCCTTTTTACTCTGCTATAAAACATAGAGTTAGGATTACGCTGCATCCACACCGTGAAAGAGGTCAACATGGTGATCAGACCACAGAAAGTTGATGATGCTTGGTGACGTTAAAACCTCTGGTGACACGAAGTGGGCAGGACCTAAGGTAAAGTTTTCACACTTTCTTGTCGAGCAACGGAACGGCTACCAATGATATCTCAGGATACCGCATACATATGACCTGGTAGTAAATACATTAGACTGTTACCTAGGCAACCGTGGCCTTGAATATCTGATCGTGACCAACTGACAGTTTCCAAGCGATGAGACATGAGTGAATCACTTCCAACATAGACACTTCTTTAGGGGTTTGGGTGACATATACCTCAGAGGGGTTAACCTCTTTACATCCACTGTGTCACCAGTGACCTGTTTGGGGTGATTGTTGGGTTTTATTTTAGCCACATGCTCAACAGAGAAATTACTAGACAATACTTCACAAATGAAGTCTCATAAGTTTTAGAATTTGCAGTATTCCAGATAAAAGATTTTCGATTTGGATTTGGGCACTTCCAAACAGGTGGAAATTCTACTAAAAAATGTCAAATGTTAGCCAAAATCCACCCTAAATGGATTGCTGGTGATCTGGTGGATGTTACAACAAGTATAAGATAAGTGTTTGTTACATAGATCAAACTTAGAACATTATACCAGCAACGCTACAAGTAAGAAAGATTAAGATGAAGAGAGCATAAAAGTTTCCATCATTACTACCAGAAGCTTTACTCCTGCAGTCCAAAGGTCATAGCTGTACCTTTGGTTATTTTACCGTACCTTGTGGCGCTCTGGGTAGCCTGCTCTGGGTTTCACACACACTGGTAGAGGTCATAATGGGTTCAGATGGGGTTTGGATGGGCTGGAGGAAGGCCACAGTGGGGAAAGGCACTGATTGGATATGGGTCATGGAGGAATCGGACAGAGAGTTCGGCACCCCTGCATGGCTGCCGTCCTTATAGCTGGAGGGAATTCTCCACCGGGGTAACGGGGAAGGAGACGCGTCCTCGCTGGAGGAGCCGAGGACACTGGGAGGACTGAGGGATTGCTCTGGGGTTGATGAGGATTTGGGGAGGAGGTGCAGGATGGAGGAGAAGAAGGAACAGGATTCAGGAAGGGGGATGGTCCCGATTCCACTGTCCAATGTTCGCATCTTGCAGCCGGAGCCTGCGGCACAAGGAGAACAGCTGAAGTGGTTCAGGGTGGAGGGAATAAAAGGGAGAACATCAGGAATGAGACAGAGGGGTGACCATGGTTGAAGTGGCATTAAAGTAACCTTTAAAATAAATATGTACGCAACATGAATATAGATACTAACAGGCCTATTGTTAATCATTTATCTGGTACTCTAGCTGACTCTGTGTCTCCAGGAGCTGTTACAGTGAGGGCAGCTTTATCAATCAATAATAATGGATCTCCTCTGCAGTATCATAACTGATTCTCTCGTGCCTCCTTGTTATTCCTACCACATATCTTCACTGTTTGTCTGTTTTAAGCAGCTCGATCCTTGTGTTCTGGTCATTTGCAACACATGGTTAGTCTTTTCCTTCCCCTCTTTCACGGTCTAACTTTCAAAAGCCTTAAAAGCCAAGTCGAAAGCAGTCCAATTTAATTATATAAGTGTGAGGCTGGGTAACGGTTTCTTTGCTCTCCAGCAGAAAATGACTCAGCCAAATCAAGTCCACTTGAACCACTGCTTTTATTTTACAGATATTGTTTGATGGGTCTGACTGTTAGCATGCACTGGTCACATGGTGAATATGAAATGCACACAATGGCATGTGACATGAAATACAAATGCACGCTGCTGGGTGTATTTAATTAACAAAATATTTGAAATCTTAAACACAAATGGTTCTGTTGTATGCATTATTTAAACTGGTGTAAGGTTAACTCTTAAATGTATTAAGCACTGTTTTTGCCAATGTAAAGTAAATTAGCCCTTTTCCACAAATATTCAAAGGATGTAATCCTTCGGTAAGCAGCATTAGCTAATATTAGCTTATAAATGGAGTACACTAATCAGTAAAATTATCAAAGCACCAGCTTCCAGCACAAAGACAAACTCAGAACAGAAATTAAAAAAATAAATACTCATGTTGCTTTAAGTAGAAATTTGCTAGTAACAGTAGTAAGAAAGTAAGCTAAGTTTAGCCAGATAGCTGCTAAATCAAGCTATCAAGGAATCTGTTTGGATTAGCCGATAAGCAAAGGGTGGCCAATGACTTTACCCAAGTGGCCACATGATAAAATGGGACTGTTGTGAAGGGCCACACCAATAAGCTGAACTCAGTTAAACTCAGTATTAATGTTATCTCTTTATAAGCTTATTCACAACAGTCAACAACAGTACCAGTTTCTCATGTGGCCCATTGAGACAGTGAAATACCCACGTTTGAGATAAGATAGCATTAGCTAACTGGCTGAATAAGGATTTGGTATCATGAACAGGACATTTGATCATGGAGGATGTTTACCATTAAATGTAATGCTATGTTGTCTTTCTTCTTAATAAGAAAGGCAATTAATATTAGTTACTCGCTAGTATGTCTGCTAACAGAGATGAATTGCTAGCTATCTCACACAGCAAACTGTTGTCTTAAAGTGGTCAGCTAATTCATCCAAACTACTGGCTATCAATTTCATACCATTTTATCACCCAACATTATAAACTAAGCAATACCAGTTAGTTATGTTAGATGCTATGAATAGATGGCTAACCACATCTTGCTTGCTAACATTACTGCTCACAGAATCTGAGTGGAAACGTTAAGTGGATGACTTGGCAAATAACTTCATCAGCTAACCTGATCCATGATACTTACTTGCATGTGAGGTCAGTGTTGTTTTTATCCATCAGTAAATTATGTAATAGAATGAAGTAAAGATTTATAACATTTATGTTATACAGTAATAGCCAAAATGATGGCAGTTTTCCAGGAGGCTGTAACTTAGCTACACAAGCTAACTCACAAGTAATTTTTTAAAACTCACTATACAGATATTCAGGTATTTACTGGTCAATCAGTTGTTATACTAGGTTCATACAACATTCAGTGCATTAACAACAAAATGCATAACTCATTTAAGACTAATATATGCAGAAATTGCACTGGATTTTTTAGCTTTTGCATCACTGTTCAGCCACATTTGCATCAGAGAACCATTTTTGTAAATCATAGGAAACCAAAAACAACATGAATCACTCCAGTCACCCATCTAGCGTGCACATCATCGAAATAAGAAAATATTTCTTCAAGCTGATGTCATGCAGACTCATGTTTTAATATGTAGCCTGAAGCATGAGGCCTGTAGGCAATCACACTGTGGAGCTGAGGCAACAGCTGTGCCCCCTTTATTAATTAAGATGTGCACGCATGAGACTTTAGAGTGTTCCTCTGGGTTTCTTCAAGCCTGTTTTTCTTCATTTTTTTCTAATTCTGATTTTAAGCTGTTGTGCCCGATTAATTGAGAACTTAAAATGATCACATTAAAAGTCATGCTATTTTTGAAAAAAGACAAATGTGGAAAGGGTAATGGTAAAACCATTACCAATAATGCTGAAATACATTAAGTTACATTTTAACTAGAAGCTCTGGAAACACCTCAGTAGATTGTAATTCTTTAGAGTTACAGCATCATTTGGAAAACATCCATTAAAGTCATCCACTGCAGCTTCCTCATATTAAATAATAGCTTTAAGTAGCTATGTTTAAATCAGTCAATTTGTACTCATGCAGCAACAAACAAGAACAAATAATTGAACTGTGGAGAAGTAGGACAGAAATGTTATTGATTAGTCTGGTCTTAGGTTGGAAGTCTTCTTTAGAAAGGCAGGATCACAGAGGCTGAGAATTGATTGCATACAACAAGCCTCAGCTGTATTGAGAACAATCAATAGCTGCTTAATGTCACAAGATAACATTGCAGTACTTAGTATTTAAAAATTATATAGCATACACATAAAAATAATATGACATGGTTTCTGTTTAAGCACAAAAGGTTCACTTAAAGTGGCCCTACTGTGCTTTTTTCCAGCTCTGTATTTTCATTTTTTGACTCTACTGGAGTAGCTTTGCATGATTTATGGTTCAAAATAATCTTTTACTTACTATAGAAGTTCCTGACTTCACACTTTAAAGCCAACCATTTTAGCTCCTCCCTTTTTAAGCAAACTTTCTTCTGATTGGCTGTCACTTGACAAATTATTTTACTCATTGGTTTGGACTAATGTGGGTCGTGATTACAATATTAGGGATATCTATTCTCTGTGACATCATACAGAGCCAAGAGCACAAAAAAACTGCCAGAAACTGAGCATTTAGTGGAGTCTAAAATATTAGCTTCTGGCTTACAGGGAATATTTGCACAAAAACTGACCTCGTTATTTGAAATGCTGGCCTTGTTTAATATGAATAGTTTATATATGACATAAAATAATAAAAAAGCACAATAGGTCATCCTTAAGGGTATGTGTTTGATAAATTTAAGGCAGTGGTGTCAAACAACAATCAAATTGTCAAAATCTCTTCATAGGTTTTACAGCCTTTTCCACTGATGAAGACCACCAAACAGCCATTCATACTACATCAAAATAATTAAGCAATAGATAAACAGCTAAATGACAGAAAAGTATTCTTTTTTTTTTACTATCGTCTACAGAAACTGCTTTTTTTTAAAAACCATAGAATCAAAATAAAACAGATTTTCACTTATTTTTTTTAATTTTATGTTTTGTGTTTTACTGTGAATTAATGAAAACTTCTGTTTTTAATTACATGTCTGCGCAATGAGCTACAGGAACCTTTTCTCCAATTTTACACATTTATTTATTTATTCATTCTGGCAGATTTGCTTTATCAGCAGCATTTAGTTATCACATTGAAAAATTTAGACTGTTCAAGATTGTTGAAATTGCAGTTCTTTTTCTTATATTTATTGGGATTGAATGCATAGTTAAATTTCTCCACACTGACTGAAGGGGTATTTTCTCTGGTTCGGCCCCACTTTAGGTCAAAGTGGGCTTTATGTCGCCCACAATCGTAATATGAGTTTGACATCTTAATAGGTCAAAGGGCTGGACAGCAATTTACACCTCTCAGTAAAGGGCATCTTGTTAGTGAAAGTCAACTTGAAAACAAAAATAAAATTTGAGAAGTTTGACTTGAATGTAAAAAAGAAACTCATCAGAGAAAAATTATTAAAACACAGACCAGAAAGGGGAAATCCTGTCGTCTTGCTGTCCCTACAGTGGATCATCTGCCTCCATCTCACCCTGTCCCAGCATCCTCCTCTGTCACACCAACCCTCTACATGTCCTCCTTCACTACATCCATCTTCTCTACAGGCTTCCCGTTTTCCTCCTGCATGGCAGCTCCATATGTAGCATCCTTTGTCCAGTATATCCACTATTTCTTCTCTGCAAACCATCTCAGGCTTGCCTCTCTAACTTTGTGTCCAAACCATCTTAGCCTGAGTCGTCCCTCTGATGTACTCATGTGTAATCTTGTCCTTTGGATGGTGCTTAAAGATTAGCGAACACAGCTGGTTAAAGGAGTTTGTACCCTAACCTGCTGCACATCCTTTCCAGCTTGATCTTTCTGCCTAGCCAATCAACACCGTCCTCAGCCTCCAGCCTTACATACAACTCACTAAAAGTTTTTTCCTTTGCCATCACTCACTGCTGTATGCCCAGCCTCCCAATACTCTGAAATCACAAATATAAAGACTATTTTTAATAGAAATTTTTTTTTTCAATGTAATTCTTAATATAAAAAAGGTGGAAAAGATTCAAGAATAATGCCCTTTTTTTCTCATTTTTGAGTGGGATTGCTCAAACATGAGCTCACTTGCACGTTTGTTATAACAATGCAGCCAAACATCTCAAGACATCATTTTTATGCGACACAAATATGGTGAATGCCAAGGTGATGTTATACCTACCTCGCAGTCTGTGACTTTTCACGAGACTCTGTACAGCTATTTCCCTCGTTGCAGAGTGTCAAAAAGGGCGGTTTTGATTTTTGTTAAGGAGACAGTCTTATGACTCATCAGGTGAAGCCACTGGTTAGCCAATCTGTAGCATGCAGTCTGTTGACATCACATTTTTGGATTTGCTTGGATCTTGGTGCCAGGTACTATGACCTAATCGAAAACCTAGTGGACCTAATGGAGTTGTGCCGAGCCAACCCAAGTCGGTACTAATGGAAAAGGGCTAATAGAGAGTCAAACAGGGCATGAAACAGGGTCTCTTGGCTGATAAACCTGCACCTTTTTACACGACCAGCCTTGCATCTTTGGTTTATAAAATGGGATTGTTATTATTAGGCAATAATAATTACCTGCAGAACGAGCAGCACACTCGTTATGATATAGTTTAGTAAGTTAATTAAGGAGATATTATGTAACGAGCCGATACGGCACTCAATGAATGCTGCAAATCTATGGCAAAGATGGGGGATGCCCGGCTTCTGCCGCAGAGATCCTGACAACAACCAAACTAGGAATCATATCATGGTGAATCAAACAATTCAAAGTTTCACTGTTAGCTGTACATATCACTATCCATATCGGGTCAGTGGCACGTTTTACTAGTTTGGTTATATGAGTACTTTGATTGGTGATAAGCACGTGGACTCTATAGAAGAAGGATGTAGTCACCATGATGTTGCCCGTTGTGAATACTTGAGCTTGGTGTTTTGAAGGTGGATGTGACTATGAAGCTGCACGCTTCGCAAGTGCACCCTGCCAAATAAATACTAGTCCATTTCCATCATGCAAACAACTTTAAAACTTTCAAGACATGCAATTTTACAGGCATGTGACGGCCCAGCTGCAGCAGCCCGTCCTGCATTATGCATTCCCTTGTTTGTCCCTCTGTTTTGCCTTGCAGGCTCCTGGTAATCAGTGCAGCTGAGGGCACCTGGCTGGTCTCTGTAGCACATTTACGAGCTGGCTGTCACAATATTTCTTCTCCATTCACCCTGGACGTTTTTATTTTAGGTTTTACATCAAACTCCACCCCACAGTTAACATTCAAACACTCCTGATGACTGACACACCTAATAAAATTGTAGTTTTTGCCTCTTTTTAGTTAACAAATCAATGTAATTTGCATTAAATTGTGTCTCTGCCATTACTTGTCATGGCTCATGAGTTGGACCATGACAAGGAGGTAATAAAAACATGTTTTTATCTCAGCTGGGTTTTAAAATAAGACTTGAGTTTGATGAGGAGTGTCTAAGATAAACTCTAGTGGCTTCAATGCACAGCCTGAAAGTTTCTCAGTAAAGTATGAGACTGAAAATGAGAATTTAATTGTGGTATTTTTTGTTTTGTGCCTCTTCGCTTTAATGCATCAAGTTGAAAGCTGCTCTGTCGAATCTGCATCAGGCCCAGCATTTGGAGTCTGGGTGGTATAATTCAGCTCACAGCTGAAGGCAAACTTAATTCACTCAGTAGTGGTTTGGCTGATCGTGCTTAGCTGGTGCAGTGCTGAAATTTTAATGAGGTGATTAACCCCCGAGGGCAGGCGTTCGTCCGTATCAAACATGCTTGATATTTGCAGCGCCTTGCCAATGGTGTCACTCTGGCCAATGAAATTTCAGTAGGGTCTGTCACCGGTCCTCCACTGGAGTGATGTGAAAAGTTTAATAAGCCGCTATTTCTAATTTAGTGAGTGACCACAAAGCAGAAAGAGCCAAATAAAGTTTTACTCCTCGTCTGTTATCTCTTTCCCACTCGCTCGCTCTCTTTTAAATAAATTGCCACCTTTAGTTTCACCTCGTTAGTAAGCATCAGGCTGATGCCTAAATGCTTTTTAAACTTGCTTTGTGAGAGATTTCATCTGCACCGAATTACTACTGAGCAGCAATCCAAGCCCAGCACAGCACATGAGTGTTTTTGGTGTGTTCTTGATTAAATCCCGCAGGTAAAAAAGCCACCCCAACCTAATGTGTCCGTGCATTCGTTTTCAAAAGGGTAATTAGAACCGATCCGAGTGGGACAGTCAGTCCAGAACTTTATGGACCAAACTTTTATCCAGCAGATAACAGGAAAAAGGGGTGAGAGAGATTAGTTTGATTTGCCCATGTGAACCCATGTTTGCAGCTGTGGCTTCGCTTAACAGATTATAAAAATGTAATTGCAGTTCAAGAAGCAAACTAAACTTCTACGCCTACACCTAAACATCCAGATCTGTTGGGATCTTCTGTCTGTGGAATTTGCATTTTTTTCTTGTGCCTACATAAGTTTCCTTCAGATACTACCAGTTCCTCCCACTGTCCAAAGGCATGCATGTCAGGTGAACTGGAAAATGGATGTACTGCAGATCTTTCTTGTTTTCTGACATGCAAGTAATTCGTTACCAGATTTTGCCTGAGTGTGCTCCTAAAGGTGTAGACCGACCAAAGTCACCTGGATTCATCTGTCCACTGTGAACAGATGCATGAAATCCACTGCCATCCCATCCAGCAGCTGCTGAGATATTCCAGTTTGAACCAAAGACTGAAACAACCACTACAGGGAGCGTTCTCCCACACGTGTGTCCAAATTTGAACATTATTAAACTAAGATTGAAATTTCAGTCCCATGCAGCCCTCTGCATGAGAAAATTACATCTGCACCACATCTTATTATGGCAAGCATACCAACTTTCAGCTATCAGTTGGAGGGAGAGTGTTGGACTAAATGGTGGGGTGAGTGTGTGTGTGTGTGTGTGTGTGTGTGTGTGTTGGACCATTAAACAGTGCAGAGGTGTTTTTCAGAGGGGAAAAAGTCCCATGGGACAATAATAACCTTAATAATTAGTTTTCAGCTCAAACCTGCCGTGCGTGCTGCTCACAAATGTGTTTTTACTTCATATGTAATGAAACTGTATTTAACTCACTTACTGACTCAACTGAACAGGATTCTTACTCCCGTGTTTTTTCACTTCCTAAAAAATTCTATATGATCTTAATGCTGTGTATTATTATGCTAATGCTGCATTATTTTGGCAATATTTTGTCCAGTCATCCCAATAAAGACCACTGAATTCAGTTTCATTTAAATACTAACAGAGTTATACTAAGCAGACATGCATGTGCACAATACCTGTAAAGCTGCAAGTTGTAAGTTTCATTAATAACCTCTAACAGGCAGGTGTGATATTAACGGATAGATATGGACACAGGTGTGGAAAATCTCCAATTTTTGTGGTGTTGAGATGTAGGGAAAAAAACTAAATGTGAAGACTAAAATAAAAGGTTCAAACTTGTCTTTTTTTCATAAAGAACTGGTTTTGAAGCTTCTCCATTTATCTGGAGACTTTTTTGGGCAGTGTGACAATGAAAGTAAAAGTGTGTGTCAGCCATGCGTTATGGTCGTCATATGGCTTCACACCTCTGCAGGGCAGTGAGCTTTCTTTGGTTGCAGCAGTAGTTTGGTCCACAGAATGAAAACAGCTGAAGCAGATTTATCATGGATCCACCACTCACAGTAAAACTGGCCATGAGGAAGCTCGAGTGAATACGTTTATCCTGATTTGATGAGCCTGGGCATGCAGATTTTTAGTGCATGAGTCCGTGAAGATGAGTGGTCCAGCCTACTGTTAAAGAGCAAAGTCTGCATGGTGTAAAGCCACGGTGGAATGATTTGCTCTGATTTAAAAAAACATGAACAGAGATATGGTGGGAGCAAAAGCACAAACTGACAAAATTTAGCATTTTGCATGTTTGCTTGACTGCTCATGGCATATTTATCATGTTCATGACTTACACATGTTTGTCAAATTTGGTCTTCACTTCTGTCTGCAAACTGTAAAACGGTAAGCACAGATGAAACCTTAATGCTATCATTGTTTGAAAGACACATTAACATTGCTACTGGTACCGAGTCAGAGGCATCTAAAACTATTTAAGGAGACTGTGACAGAACAGAGGAGAGAAAAGTCTCACCTATTACTGCATCCTGGTTCGGGCTCTTCACTGTGGATCCATTTTCACTGTCAGATCTTCTGTTCATCATCTGCATCTTTGTATTTTTGAAGAAAAATAAAAATAAAGATATTAAAACTTAATACATTTGTACATTAAGCAGTTTCTCTGTGCATGTTTCTCTTAGAAAACACTGCATACATTTCCACTGAAATCACTGAGATCACACCATGTCAGACGAAACAACTCAATGAGTGAAACTACAGGCATGTAATCTTCTGCTTCTAATAGAACATGGTCTCTGACTCTGGATGGCATTACTTTGGTCTGCAGCAGCATGATGAGTAACCTTGGTGTCATTTTTGATCAGGATGCATCCTTCAGCTTGTCCATTAAACAAATGGGTTGCTTTCTTTTATCTGCGTAGTGCTGTCAAAATCAGAAGCATCCTGTCTCAGAGTAAAGCTGAAAAGCTAATGCATGCATCTGCTACTTATAGCCTGGACTCGTTATCTGAAAGCTCCCTAAAAACAGTCAGTTAATCCAAAATAAAAGTAAGAGACTTAATTAAAGGTTAGCATCTGGCTAAAACAAGCCCTTACACAGGTCACGTGTGACAAGAAAGTACAGTACACATGTATTACACAGTACTGTGCAAAAGTCTTGACCTGCCTCTTATTTATTTAAAAATATTTTTCTTGTAATTTTTTTAAGTGGTCTTCAGCAATAGTTCTTCAGGCTTTCTGAAGATCGTTTAAGACATTGGCTGCTTTTTCACTCATTTTCAGTCCAGTCTTTGTACCTGACCATTTTCAGAAGAATGTGCATTTGTTTGTTAAGCCACTAAACACTGACCTATAAATCATTCTAACAGCCTGTTGAAAAACCCCACATGATTTATTTTAATGCATTTAGTTCAAAAATGCCATAACGCTACGTCCAGATGAACAGAATCAACTTTTGGAGATTTACTTTCCTGGATGATTGAGAATGCATCAAGACCATAACACAGATTGACAGAAATAAAAAAGTATTTTTGCACCAACAAGGTGATTCCCAAAGAGCGATCAACCTGGCATATCTGAACATGTTGTGCAGTGTGTTCTTAAAAAACTGAGGAAACTGGACAAGTCGAGGACAAAAGAAGAAGTGGCAGATTTTTAAAAAAAATACAAAAAACAGATGAACAGTATTTGAAACTGAACTGATAGAGTGATGAATCCAAATTCAGGCAAGCATCCAAAGAAGAACTTTAAATGTCATTCAAGATGCCTGGAGGACTATTCCTGAAGACTACGTAATGAAATGACAAAAAATCTGCCTGAAAGAATGAGATGAAGAATAAATAATTTTTTATTAGTAGAAGTTTTAGTTCCTTCAGTGTTTCCCTGTCGGTTTCTCCATCATGTTTCTTCTTTATGTGTTTAGGTTTCGTTTTTTGATGGACTATCCTGCATTTGGGTCCTTCCCAGAAAGTTTGGAGGAATGGTTTGTGGATTTGACCTGAAGGTCATTCATCAAAACAGCTGAGAATCAAGTACTGAACAAAATCTGGCTTTTGGTCAGCACACACTGATGTCTCATTATAACTGACTGGGTACTCCTATAGCATTATTTTTTTTATTCTGCAGGGCTGACCTATAGATTTCCTCAGATGCCTTGAGACTGCAGCCAAATGTGCTCTGCTGTCATTGTAACTGCAGTTGCAATAAAAAAGAAGGAAAATGGTTGGAAAACCTTACTGCACATGTTGTAAAGGGGTGTATTTTCAAAATCCTACTCATATATTTATTGTTAGTAAAATAAAATTCTAAAAACAGTGTTTGGGTTAAGGTCTTGTGTTTAACCAAAGCTAATACTGTCTCCAAGTCCTCAAAAAAATGACTCACTCCTTAATCAGACTAATGCTACCACTATACCTCCACCCTCCTCATTGAGGAAAAAAAAACAACTTTTGTTGGTTTTTACACTTTTTCACAAAGCAAAGAAGGAATCCAGCAAAATAATGTTGAATAACCTCTTCTCACCCATGACATAAAACCTGAAGTTTTGTCTCTGGGTTCTCATCAACACTGGTTGCTCAAAGCAAATGTTCCTGTATGAAAAAACCCACAAATCAGGAGGGAGCTGTGTGCCTTTGTGTTGCATTGTGATCTGAAGGGATCCTGACCCAGCATCAGTATGTAAGAGTGTGCTTCCACAGCCAGGAAGCGTTTTGGTGGCTGTGAATCTTTTCTGTTTAGTGCCTCAGCGGCAACCGAAGCAACAGCTGAGTGTTGTATCAGTATTTCAGAATTCATCTCTCATCCATTTCTTCATTTTTTTTCTGGATATTAAAGGTACAGTTCTTCCTGCTGTGATGCTGCTGTGATGCATCTCATGCTAATGAAATGACTGCCTGCTTGCATTAGTTAAGGATCAATTTACCTTCGGGTCCCCAATGATGTCAGCATGCCCTTGTATCTCACTCAGGGACATACCCGGGCAGGGCATTGAGATGCATGCCCGCACTGCATCGTGAGACTCTCTTCTCCCCACAGAGCTGAAAGAAAACAGTCTGTCAACACGCCACCACACACTGAAATCCTGTGATATTGACTCTCGATGCCCGGGGTGTTTCGGCTGATAAATGACCCCGCTATCTATTGAAACCTGGCTGTGAGCCTCTGTATGAACAGGTCTCAGGGCTAAGGAGGCTCATAAATGTGTCTATGACCATTTGATAAAAAATGACCCGTGTCATCTGAGTCAGGAAAGCTATGAATAAATTGTATGTATGAAACTGTGAGAGGCGGTGAAGATCTCAAAAGTACAGTAATTAGTTTATTAAGCGCAGAAGAGTCAAAATAGGGTCTCTGCACCAATTTAAAGATCAAAATGAATGCTTTTACAGACATTCTTAAAGTGTATAGGGTTCAATTTAAGATAAAAAAATGTGAGAATGTTTTTTTTATACTTCTTTTAATGCTAAACTACTGTACAGACCATTTAATACTATACAAAATAAAGCAAAATACACCTATTCTGATTCACTTTGCACATTAAAAAGGAGTGCGCACTTACTTAATCCCACCCTTTCTCCATAAGTTATGAGTTAATATTCATCCAGCATCCTTACTGATGTAAACGTCAACAACAACAACAGACATATTTCTAACGTCCAGCTCAGACAGTTTTAATGAAAATTGTGGCAGCTTGTTGTTTATGATTGGAAAGAGTCCTCATTGGTTTCGATTCAGTGTCGTTAATTTGCGAGGCTTGAATTGATTAATATCTTTTCAGCTAGGCTGGTCATCAACTCCCTGTTGCACATATGTGGCAGCTCATTGTTTTATTGATTGTCAGGACTTTACTGTGGACAGCTGAAATGAAATATCTGTTATATACACACTGCAACCTCACAAAACACCAGCAAGGAAAACTACAGTTGTTTGCTGGTGTTTTTGCTGCATGTTTTGTTAAGCTGGAGTGCGTTTGACCTCTCAGGGCCACCATAGTAATAACAATTCATTCAGCATTCAGCTGGTGAGTCTGTACAGAGAGCTGCACACACCTCTTTAATTTTGTGTGTGTGTGTGTTTTGCCAGGTTACTTCAGCAGATGAGTTAAAGTTGTATTTAGAATGTGCAGACATAGAGAGTCTGGTAATTTGGTAACATTAGAATATTAGTATAATTGTACTCCAATTATTAATAATAAAGTTTGAGGGCAACACAAATTAAAGGAGAAAAAGCAAAATGCCACTGAGAGATATTTTTAAGAAGACTTTTTGTAAATGGATGCTAAAACTTTATCTTAGCCATATCTTATTAAACTACTATAGGAAAAAAAATAATTTCAGCCTGAAAGAGAAAGGTGGGGCTTTTTCTTCGTTATGACCAGATAAGCAGGCATTCCTGTTATATTTCTTTGAAGTCTGCCTAAAGGGCAAAGTCTCTGTGGACTAGTCTGTGCAATCACAAACAACAGAGCGGGTATATGGCCGGCCACATGAAGCCTCACATTCTCTATCACTGGTCACTGCTTGTTAACAAAGAATGCTTATCAACTGAGGTGGAAACATGCATGTCACCTACAACAGATTTATTGGAAATCTAAGATAATTTCCTTTTTAAGATTCTTTTGTGACATGTGGGAAACCTGAAAAACATGACCTTTATCACTGATTTACCAGCTTTCTTACCAGTCCTTTCCATCACTTTTTCTTCTGTCTCTCTTCTTGTCAGACTTTGTCTGCTTTCCACCCAGAAGCGATGTGATCTTTTGCTCCCTCTTGTCGTCTTTTCCTTTCGGTGGATCAGCCTTTTTGCTGGGAGCAGGAAGCTTACTCTTACGAAAGCCGAACCAACTTGCTAAGCTTGATCCAGATTTTTGCTTCACCTCACTGGTTCGCTCTTGTTCCTGAGACTTGTGCAAGTTCTCCTCTATGCCGAGCATCACTTTCTCTTCAATTGTAGTTATGGTACTTTGTCTCTCAGGCTCTTCAGAAACTGGCTCCCCGAACGCGCTCGAAAACTGTTGCTCTATCTGAAGTCGCCTAGCCTGCTCACGCTGGAGTTTGAGACTTTGGAGTCTTTCACTGGAGGACCCCAGATGTAAAGGAACTGCTAGTCCCTCTTCAATCAAAAAGTTGTTTAAGAGGGATCGATTCATCGGACAGTGGTAGCTACTGGAGCAGCTCATACTTCCTGGGAGGACATCACCAAGAGAGTTCAAGGAGCTCCCTGAGTGTGTTTTGATCTGTGTGCGGACCTTTCCAGATCTGTTGAAGCTTGGTCTCTCCATATAACGTGCACCGAAGCTCTGACTACGAGCTTTGGCACCATTCATGCCCAGTACTGGTTTAAGAGGAGGTCTAGTAGAAACAGATACAGACCGTTTAAACAGCCAGCCTTCCTCGTCAAATCCCCAGTCTAGCATTACACCGCTGTCTGACACAACAGGTTGGACCGAAGGCTCAGAATCTAGCGAGTTGCAACGGGTCTCAATCTTTCTGCGGGTGTTATCATGAGTGCCGGATTCATGTATTGTCTGGGGGTCACATGTGAAAGTCTGAAAGGTCTGGATGCTTCTTCCAGAAAGGTTCGTATCATCCTTGTTTTGCCTTCCGAAAATGAGGAAGGTATTTGCTTCTTGTCCAGCGATTGCCTCATGAGATTTGGCATTTACAGGAAGAGTCCTTTTTACGGCTCTTGAGGAGGAAGTCTGGGGCTGGTAGTATGCATTAGAATATGCTGGTGGCAAGACTTCCGAGAGTTTTGGCTCACTGACACTCTGTTGGGATCTTTGCAAGATGCTCTGATTTGGCAATACAGAGGGAACGCCATTTTCAATATAGCTCATGGTAGCTCTGTATGTAGATAACCGGACGGATTCTGAAGCTGACTGTGATTCTTGACCTACAACAGGAGGTATCATAGATGAATGGGTGTGGTACATTTTACCTTCAGCACCCATTTGTGGGGCTACATGTTGACCATCTATTATTGCACTGGATTGTTGAGGTTGTACGACTGAGGAAACCTGATGCGTATGCATCTTGGTTGGCCCAGTCATTGAACTTTGAGCCTGCCCTGGAGATATTTGATCTTTGGGAAAGCTGTCACTACTAGGTCTGAGGTGAAGAGAAGTAGTTCGACCTGGAGGTCGTGGAGGGGATAGGGATCTGAGTTCTGAGTCACAGTCATGGTCCTGACGTCGCTGTTTTCGTGGAGAGCATGGTAAGTTGTCATAGATACCGTCTTCCGAAGAGTCATTGCTTGACTGAAGTCTAGCTATTTGTGACTTTGTGGGACTCTTTGAGCCATCACTGACCCCTGTAGACTTAAATATCTTTGAATGTTTCACTGGAGAAACAAGAGGTGAGCACTTTTGCATCTTCTCAAGAGACTTGGAACTTGATGATGCTGAATTATCCTCATCTTTCTCAGTTTTAGATAATGTGCTCTTGGTTGAACCATGGGTTTTATTTAAATTTGTCCTTTTGCTAGGGGCACTGCTCCCTGTATGGTTAGGGCTGGGCTGTCCTTTGGGCCTTTGACCCTTGATAAGCTTTTGATGTAGAGGAGAATGTGTGTGCTTTAGTTGTTCTGGTCCTCCATCTGCACTCTTGCTTCGCAGAATAAAAGCCTTTCTTGCTGAGTCACAGAGCTGAGGTTTTGGTTTCCTCTGAGGAGATTCTGAGACGGAATAGTCCTGGCGGTCACCGCCAGCTTGACTAATCTGGTCTCTGCGATGAGGAACTTCCATTGAAGAGCTGCGCTGCCTGGCTTCATTCATGCAGCACAGAGCTCTTGGTACAGTATGTTGAACTGATGAGCCAACATCACCTGTTCCCACTTCCACTTGTTTGGAGGACGCTCTTCCCTGTTGTCGTTTGACATAATCGAGCCTGGATTTACGGTCAGTGGATCTCTCCTGGTTATTATTTCTGTCACTCAACTTTATGCCTTTATGTTTTTCTAGTGAATCTGTGTTCATTTCCTCCAGATGTGTAAGGCTATCAGTTGGGCTCACACCAGGTTTAACTGTGGGGCCCTCCAGAAATAAGAAGTTGTCTGTGACAGGTGAAGGAAACAGACCAGAGTTCCCTGAAAGTTTCACGGGATCTATTTCAAATTCCTGAGTGACCGCCAATTTGTCCAAGCTTAGAAGTTCTTTTGCTGGCAGGTCACTGGATTCACTGTTTGGTACTTTAGGCGATTCGTCATCCGCATCATCAGAGTCTACAATGGAAATCCTTGCTTCTGTCTTGAAAGGTTTACTTGTAGGGGCTACTTGCTTTGCTGTAGTCCCTTGCTGGGCAAACTTGACACCAAGTGAGTATATACCCTCGTTTGAGGTCATACAGTCTTTGCAGTGCGGTACAGATGGAAGGGAGGAAGTCCCCTTCGAGTTGGACATTTGAAGACGTTTCAGGCCTTTCAAAATGTGACCTTCCTTCCATCCCAAGTCTGTGTGCTCCAGGGCAGCTGAGTGATTGCTGGATACTGAACCAGTACTCATCCTTTTGTCTCGGCTTGAGGCACACTGTGTATTAAAAGAGATATTTGCAATTACTGAAACAGCAATCATAATTAGCTTTAGAAAATTTCAGTTTTTTCAAACAAAAAAGAAGATGTATGGAAGGTGAATGATACCAACCTGCTTCGAGTAGCCACGTCCCTCTGCCCAAGTGTGGGAGCCACTGGAATATTCACTGCAAGCACTGGAAAGTGAAAGCTCGCTGCCGCTGCCGCTGCCGCTGCTGCGAGGGCACGTTAGACTCAGCAGGCTGGGCCACCTTCCTGCAGGAATTCCTGCTTTTCCATTCCTTTGGACCTCCTAGAAAAGAAGATATCTTGCAGTTATTTAAAGGTAGCATTTTTCCAGTGGGTGTGCTAGAATATTTTCTGATGTGTGCTGCCATTTTTTACTTTTCTTTACCTATCATTTCACCATTGTAAATAAGAATGTGTTCATAATGACTTGCCCATCAAAATAAAGTTCACACTGGCGCATTGTGTGGTGCAAACTGGTATTACACAAACGTGCAGCTTGGTCATACTTTTTCAACACAATGCATACTAGATGTTGTGCATATAAAGTCAAATTCAAATTCAAATTCCGCTGATAGGTTGATTTTAAAGGTTTAAAGAACAGTGATTTACAATAAGCACCTGCTCCGGTGAAAAACTCATCGTACATGTGAGGTATGGCTGAGTGGTGAAGGCACAAATGGAGGGTCTTTAGTGCACCTCATTTACAGGACAGATCAGTTTGGCCAAAATTGAAGAAAAAGTCAAACTAAGAAAAGTACTCAAACTGTTAAAAATATACACACTGTCTTTGTTGGGCGTCTGTTAGTACAGCCACGGTTGCTTCCTCACCACCATTACCTGACACAAAAGACTGTCAACAGTAGCTGCAACTCCCACCTGTATAGAGAGTAGTTCCTCCCAATTCAGTTTTTCAAAAGACAGTTGTAATAAGTCAACAGTGGAAAAAACACATGCTATCATAGTAAAATAATTTCAAACATCATATAATTAACCCACAAATATCACTCAAATTCCCCCTTTCTTTATACCACAGCTGGCACATTGCCCCAGGAACCTGAAAAAAGTCTAAAAAGGACCTGGAATGGTTTGCCAGTTCCTGGGTTCAGCGTTGGGGGTGGTCCCTCATGCAGTATATGGACAAAACATTGAATCCAATTTGAAGTATGAATGCTGCAGGGTTGTTGTTCTGGGGTTCACCTGTTAACCCCTCAAACATCTTTGAGATGACTGAGAATTCCCACAGCCACACTCCAAAAACTTGTAGAAAGCTTTGCGGATATAACAGCTCCACTCTTTTAGGAAAGGGGGATATAATGTGTACGTGGCTTCCTTCTTTTGTCCATATACTTTAACATTCAGCTGCCTCGCCAGTGAGCCTCCTGTCCTGTCTTGCTCTATTTTGAGAATCTAGCGCTCTGACTAGAACTGGTTCATTTGAGCCCACATGACAGACAAGGTCATCGATTGTAAAATGCATCCAATATCAGAGACTTGGAGTCCAATTGCGGTATGGAAGACTAGCTGGTGAAGCAGCTTGTCAGTTATTCATATATTAAATTCATTTGCATCTAAAATTTTTGCAGTGGGGCTCCTGAAGTTAACCTTCTAACAGCTATCAGTTCACCTGTGACCCATCTACAGTTAGAGGTTTGGGTTCAAATAACAGCCATGGAATTTGTCCTGTTTAAAACACCCAAAAGGGGGAAGCTTTTAAAGGAAAACTATATGTAACGGGAATGATGGACCCGACCACATACTGCACTTTAATATCCTTTATTTATTCCCGGTTGTCGTATTTACAGCTCACGGCCGCAGCTTTTCAGCTGCGTCTTACACTCAACAACAACAACACTCCTTAGGTCCCAGCACGTTTAATAGAGGAGGCGTGATGAGCTGATTGAGCTCAGGTGCGTCCGCCTGCGCCGCAGCCACACCATGAACCACGCCCCGCCACATTCCCCCATTGCCTGACCCAAGCAAGGGAGCCATCCAGCTTAGATTAGCCCACCCAGCAGAGGAAATCGGCCACAACCATCGGTGTCCCCAGCCCATTGACCAGCGGCAGGGATGAGTGGGATCCAGCGGCAGCAACAGAACTGGACCAGAGGCCGCCTGCGTGGCAAGCGGCGGCTTCGGCGCAGCAGGCGCAGATGTGAGCCAAGGCTCACAGGCGGCTTGACAGGCATTGGTCCCTCCGCCGCCCAGATCTCCGGCTTGGGCTGAGCAGGTCACACTGATGCAGCGACCTTTGGCTCGGGCAGAGCAGGTCCCACTGGCGCGGTGACCTCTGACAAAGGCGTGACAGGTTCCTCCCGCACGCTCCATACGCTGATCTCCGGAACAGCGTGAGGGTCACCTCCCTCCCCCTTGCGGTCGAGGGACACCGGTGGGGCCAGCGGCGGTGTCGGCCAGGAACCGACCCGAGCTGCCAGACTCGCTATCAGCTGCATCCGGTGCTCGGACTGGTACTGTAGCTGTTGCACCTGTCAGCGAGATACCGCCACCTGCTCCCTCCACGTGGCCGCCAGTTCGGCCACCATTCGGGCCAGCACCTCCCCTGGCTGGCCCGGTCGTGGTTCCGCCATGCCACCTCCTGGGTTTCGGCAGCAATATAACGGGAATGACGTACCCAACCACATACTGCACTTTAACACCCTTTATTTTTTCCTGGTGGTCATATTTACAACTCACGGCTGCAGCTTTTCAGCTGCGTCCTACACACAACAACAACAACACTCCTTAGGTCCCGAGGAGTGATGAGCTGATTGAGCTCAGGTGCGTCTGCCTCTCCCACAGTCGTGCCACGAACCATGCCCTGCTACAATGTAATGTTGAAATGAAAGTGTGAGCATTCATTTGAAAGGTAGGATCTTCTAAAAACTTTCCATGTGATTCAACTGAAACTCAACCCCAAACCCAACCCTCAGCAGGTCGCCAACTGCTGGATGACCTGCTGGATGTTATAAGCTCATCCTCTGATTCACACTGGTGAACCCAGCACGTGTTCATCCACCTAATTCGTGACATTGTGTGTTTCTTGGACGGCCCGTGGCTCTCCATTTGTCTCTGTCACAGTCCTTAAAAGAATCAATATGCTGGATACATCGCTGTCTCTTTCCATCCAAAGGCTAATTGAGGAATGGGATGACATTTTCTACTCCTGCGATCAGATGGCTCCTGTTTAAAAACGCTGAGTGTTTTCATCTTTCTCTGTTCTCACAGGTGCACCATGATCTCTGTGAGAGCTGCTGAATGAGACATTTTAAAACAATGCCTCTATTCTGACACAAAGGGAGGCTATTAACTGTGCCAAGAGCCTCTTGGTGTCTCTGCTGTTCATTTATATTTCAGCTGCATAAAGACTAATGACTGTTAGATGAAGATGATGCCCCTGTGAGGGCTAAAAAGCTAGAAAATGAACCAAAATCAACATTCACATTATTCCACTGACTCATATCACTCTTGATATGAGTCCTTTGGTGATATTTCTGAAAGCAAGTTTTGTGCCTGTGCCAGATGTGCCTGCATGATGAATGTTTGTCGCAAGGACAAAAATGCAATCTTGTAGAAAGAAAAGATCACAGAGCATTTTCCCTAAAAAGTCTCCAGCTAATGCAAAATGCTTGTATTAAAGGTTAAGAAAGATAGACATGGTTTGAAAGGCAAGTTTTGAAAGCTTTAATACAAACTGAATATTTTATCACACATTTTATTTTGGAGTAGAATCCCCAGTTCCTTGTAAGAGTGGGCAACTTTTGAATGATTGGTTTGCTGATTCAGAGTGTAGTGTTTACCATATTTAAAGATACTGATGGATGTCCAGCCTGTCCTCTTTCCTGAGGAAGCACTTAATTACGTTTGTCAAACTGCTGCGGCTTACTGCATCTGGTTTGTGTCTGTTTGTTTTGCACTTTGTTTGACATTATTTTTACTCGCTGTTAGATTCAGGTATGACAAACATCGTGGTTAGGTTCAAGAAAACTAATGTTCCAAGAACTGGCTGGATTAAGGCGTCACTGAGATGCGTCCGTCACTCTCAACTTGTCATTTTTTAAGATGCAGTGTTACCGTTACATGGCTGAATAATGAAGCTAACATAGAAGTAGCACAGACTGGCTTTAAAACTGAGATTTCCATAGATCATAGATAGATCTCCAACTTTGCAGAATTAAACATATTTTTGGCCTGTC
>VUQG01034769.1:24163-37039 GCA_015106755.1 Etia nguti
ACAATTTTAGCTTCACCCCACCCTGCCCAACACACACACACACACACACACACACACACACACACACACACACACACACACACACACACACACACACACACACCTTTTCAATGAACAATATGAACCAGATCTCCATTCAACCTCATGAGGTGGGCTTTGTAGGTCTTTAAAAAGGGGCTGTCTAACAAGACCTGTGTATCCCGTTTTTATGTCCTATAAGTGCTCTCTTTAGTTAATACTTCCTGTGTTTTCTTGTTTTTCTCTGTGTCTATTCTAGTTTCCTTTCTGTCCGAGTTACCTTCCTTGTGTCTTCCCTTTTTTCCTGTTTTTGAACTTCAGCTCTGGGCCGTGGTGTATGACTTTGCCCTGGATTAAAGGTCTGAACTTTGAACTTTTAGTCTTCCTAATGCATCCTGAATTTTGATCCTCTTCTTCTGAGTCATTACTACCAAAGACCGCCATTATCTTCAGTCGCATTCTTTCGGTCACTACCCAGAGCTCATCAGGGCCCCCTGAGCTAAGGTGGCCAGGCTTCACCCCAGGCACAGACTCCTGTGGGCCCACCACACATACAAGGAACCATAGGTGTTCGATTTAGTGTGCATTGGATGGCATTCAGGGGCGGAGGTGGTCTTGGTGGTCAATTCCCGGTTGCCAAGACTAGATTTCAGAAATTATATAATTATGCATTCTTTGCTTTGGCTCGCCACAAAGTTGTTATAAACGTAGATTATTATGACAGTCCAGCAAGTTAAAATATGGACTCTGGGTACCAGAGTTACCAAGAGTTTTTTTGCTTTTCACCATAAATAAACTACTCAGATAAGATGATATCATCTACTATGGAAGACTCCAGTTTGACTTTTTTATTTCATGGCTGGCGAGTTCACTTATTTGTGAAAGATCTTGTGTGGAAGTCTGTTACAAACCCCGGCTGGCACTCGATCGCTGGCACGCTGCAGATGCCGTTTCCAATCAGAAGGCCCAAAGGTGTCAAGTGCTGTGACCCCATTTAAAACGGCATCGATCGTTTGCAGAGCCGCCGCGGCCAGCTTCCTCTCAAAGTCATTAGTGTCATCTGTTAGCAATAATTAATGTGAATAGGAAATAATTGCATGGGGGAGCTGGGGACCGAAGTGATTTGGTCTTTTCATTGATATTCACCTATTATTTGATTATCCGAGCTATAGCCTTTACTTTGAGAACAGTGTGGGAGAAAGCCACATCTGACCATGTGCAGATTAATCTGGAAACTAATTACAGTCAGCATGTCGAGGGGTATCTGAGATTTGACACAAGTGATGCAGTTTAACAAAACCCTCAATCAGAGCGGCGCTCTGCTTCAAGTCAAGGGCAGACTTGAGGGCTGTGGAGATGGGTTTTCCACTTAATGCTTTCAGACGGTTTTCCCACTCTGGAAAAAAAAATTAGACAAAGAACAAGACGATTTCCTTTTGACGACAACAGAACCGACGCTGCAAACAAATACTTGCCCTGTTAAAACGTTTACAAAAGTTTATAAAAGAGGACAAAACTTATTAGTTCTCTGGATATGTCTTCATAGAGTCTCAGAAAATCCATTACTTTAGCATGTTTTGTTTTCTTTTAAACAGAAGCACATTTTCTTATAAATAATTTTTCTAAATGATTGATGATGACCAGACTGAGCTGTTAACATTTGGAGTTTTTGTCCTAATGATTCAAACAACTTATCCAGTGTGTTTAATAAATACATTAGACCACCATCAGTGTACGGGTTATGCCACAGCTGCCCTAAATTAACAGTATCGTAATCACCAAAACCATTTTTTATGTTTCTGTAATGGTTAATCCACCAGTATGTGAAAGGCTTTTAATCCTAATGATATTTTTAATGCCAAAATATAATTAGTGTTGTTATGCATTTCCCCCCCCCCAAAAAAAGCAGAGTAATATTTTTTGATTAAGAAATTACAGTAATTAGCTTGAATTCCTGAACAGAAGAATTTGTCATAGTGGTTGAACGTTATGCTTTATTAAATTCTGACTGAGAAGTCCAGTGTGCCGCCTCAAACTTTGGTATAAAAATATGATTTCGGTTTATTATTCGCTCCATAAATAATAATATAAGTTTTAGTTTTAAATAATTTTTTGATAGAAAAGTGAAGTACTTGTATTTCCTTGTTTTTATCACAGGTGGTCTAATAAAGATGTTAAGCACTGTTGATGTATTAAAGAATTCTTGCAAGTCATAAAAAGTTGATATAAAATAAAGGAAAATAAAGTTTTGTGGTCTTTAGAAGTGTGGTTGTCCAGAGGCACAGTAAACAGCTCTATGGGGTACACTTTGGTAGACTGTAGGGACAGAAATAGACGTAGCCCTGATTCATAAACCTGCTCTATTTGCAGTCTGCAAGTTACCTTCATCACAGCAGCACATCAAAAACACCAAACGTGCATCAGATGTGTTTAGAAGATTCTCTAAATAAAAAAGATTTTCACCAAAGTTTTAAGAGCAAAGCTTAAGAGAGCATCTATGTGAAGGCTAAAAGGAAAAGTGAGGCGATAAATAAATAACCTGCATGTATAAATGAAAGAGCTGAAATCACTTTGGTTTTGTGTAACTGCTGAACCGCGCTCTTGTCTGGCTGCAGGAGATCAGACTTTATACGGCGTTCATTTAGATGAAACATGATTCTTCTTTTCTTCTCATGGAGCGCTCATGCAGGAGTGACACGCTCTGCGCTCGCCGCAGGGTTCGGAGCGCTGTTCCTGCGAGCAAGCACTTGCATGTTTTCTCGACTTCTTTCTCAGCTTTAATAGATCTATAGAGCCACTGGGAGGAATAAACAACAAATCCAAGTTGTTTCCAGACACAGTGCCGACCTACAAGAATCTGCCTGACTGTTACAGCACACCTGATGTCTCTCCTAGGATGGAAACACGGCTCCAAGTAGGTCTTCTTCCATCCCATCACATCCATACTGTCAGTTTGACTGGCGATAGCTTCACAGGTGAGCGACTAAAGTGAAACTCCTGCACAAACTCAAACAGCTAAACATTAACCAACCAACCCTGAACCTTAATTATAGAGGTGTGAAGACCAAATGAAAAGCTAAATCTCCACATTAAGCAACATTGAAACAAATTAGTGCATGAGTGCTTAATCCTTTATTCTTATAAATAATAAATATATAAATACATGGCCTAAATAACTGTGCATATCAGAAATACTTTTGTGTTTACACTCCTAACATGTCACACTGGTGTGATCCAGGAGCTCGGTAGCAGGTTACTTAGCCTCATTTGTTCTTTTGGCCCATTTTCTGCTGATGAGACATTCAAGAAGTGGTAAATATGTCAGTATCTTTGGTGAAACCACAGGTGATGAGTTTAAAATAATAAGGTTTGAAAAGTTCTGGTTAATGTCATCATTTCACCCTTCTGTTTGCTCAGTCACCATCTACAAACTGTCGCTGTAAGTCTCTGTTAACTCGTACACAAAACACTCCTTACGGGGTGAAGAAATTAGGAAGTTGGAATGTCGAGGTTTTGCCTCTCAACATCAATGATGGTGAGGGTTCAACATAGTCTCAGTGAAAAAGTGTTAGCTGATTGGTCAGCCGCTGGCACCTCGGTGCCTGCATCAGTCAGTTATGAGTGAGAGGATGCATCGGCCAGGTCACAGATGACCTGGCAATGAGTTTTTGTCCCACTGTGAGTGTTTCCACATAAAAGAAAGTGTAAGAGCAGCAGGAGCGTTTAATGCATGTAAACTATAAACCGTATATTGGAACATGTGAAAAGTGTTCAGATTCAGCCGCAGCGGCTGATGTTTTAACACAAACCATGAGCCTCTCCCCTCTGATCACAATTCAAACCTTCAATAAGATTTCTTTATCACCCTGAAACACATTGGGCACAGCTATGTTGAATTTCACGCCCACTCAGGACGATGACTGTGTTTCCAGCTGACAGTGCGAAGGACGTTTATTTGCATCATAACTTGTTGCCCTACTTTCTTGTCCAAAAGGGGTCACTTCAGGCTTTAAAAAAAAACAGGATGCTAATGCTGAGGCTTCAAACCAGTGGGTACATCATGCTAGCTGTGGCCATCTTTGAAGTACAGTTTATAGTTACAGTATATATAAATCAACAATAACAAGAAGGAAGCGGTGCTCCTGCTCTGGAATGACAGTCAGTCATGAAAACACACTGGTTTCACATCCACAGGTAATACCTTCCAGTCACTTAGTCTTTGAAGCCAGGGCTTCAAAAAACAGAGTGACGTCACAATAATGTAACAGTGGTGATGTCCACCTTTTATTTACAGTCTGTGGATTTCTCAGGAGCAGAAAAGCATGAAGATTTATATTCGGTACACAAATGTTTTTGCACAAGTAGCTTTAAGCTGCAAGGAGCCGATAACAAGGGGAAGAAGTTAAATACAGGAACGACGTAGAGAATGTGATCAATTTTCAAAATAAAAGACCCCATGCAGACGATAGCCTCTGCTTCGGAAACACTTCCAGTGTGATTTGAAGCTGCCACACATGCACTCGATGTATTTAAACCTAAACGGTTGTTCCAACAGCTCAGCTGAATCGGAGACAACCTGAAAGTGAAACTGTTCGTCTGCAGGTAAACTCAGCTCATTAGATTTCTGTTAAACTTTGCTGCAGGGCGACAGCGGCCACTCTCTCCCTCTCTGCAAGAAAGATACCTGCAGCACGCCCATTACACTGACTCCACACATTTAAATGGACTCATCTTGCAGATTTAGATTAATATAAAATATGAATCTACTAATAAATTATGCAGTATTAGTTTTATAAATTAAGGTACTTAGTCAAATCTATTTACCCTCCTTAGACCCTGTGTCCTCATATGGGGACACTACATTAAGTGTTTTATAAAATAATATATAAATAAAATAATAACAGTGGGTGTATATAGGAGTGATTTTTTTTTCTTGTGGAGCAGTAAAACTCTGATCTACTGGAGGAGGGCTGTGTGGGAAAATGTTGGACACTGATTAGCCTTCACTGCGTGGTGCAGGCCATTAGAAATAACCATCAGAATAACTATGAGTGGTAGCAACGTAATATAAGCCTCCATTAATGAATGCTGCATTACTACTAAAGAATGGTGGCGCTTCTCCCATCGAACAGGCTGTTGTTATTTTCGAACTTTAAAGTGCAGTCCTAAATACACTCTGCAGGACTGGAAACTATCTACATGGGGGGTATTTTAAAGTTATAATCACTGTGTAAAGACAGGACTCACAGACTTGTGTGGGAGGCCTCTTGTGTGACTTGTGTGCATGAATAAATCATCGAATCGCTGCTTCCATCCAGCCTCTCAGTCAGAATAATACAGTGTGTTCAGTGTCAGCTGGTTGGTCTGCAGCTTATGGAGGATTCTCCACAGAGCATATTCTATTACAGCAATGCTTTTATCCCAGGCACCTCACAGCACTGCCACTCCGTGCACTTTCATGTTAGGTTTACTAATGGAAATATAAGCACTGTGATCTTTGTGCAGTCCTTAAGATCTCTGTGCAACATATCATACATGAACACCAATGATCACATCAAACAAGAAAGGATCAGCCTGGGAGATCCAGCTTACAGACTCATCATGTATCTAATTACTGCTCTGACTTTAATGAGCTAGTCTGTGTTCTTTCTTAATGTAAATGAATGCCACTCCTTTTTAAAAAATTCTGCTTCTGTGTCTTTCAGTCTGAAACTTTTTACTCTTAGATCTGAAGGTCTAAATCTTTAAAAAAGTTCTTAAAAGGTTTCTTTTTTAAAAAGAAACTTCAGTCCTTGATTAAAACAGCAGGCTACTGAAGTTTTCAACTGTTTAAAGAACTAAATATTGGATTTGGCCTGGGGACTACTTTCAGCTGGGGGTTAATACATATTTTGTATAACATTATTTAAAAAGAAACTACATTTGAGGCTAAAAACAATGAAGCCAATACCAAAAACTGCAGTTCCTCTAATGACCACTTGAGGCTCCAGCAGTGAATCAATCCACATAGAGTCCCATGTTAAAATATTCAACTTTACAGGAGAAACAAACAGCCTCTGGCATCTTTGCAGTAACAAAAATCTGACATAAAAGAATAGTAAATGTTAGAGCTACAAGAAAACCTGATAAAAAGAAGAAAAAGAAGATACTGACGAATTCGGTGATCCAGTGACTTCTTCAGTTTTGCCCTAAAAGCAAACACTTGTTCGCCTTTAGTCTTTAAACATGGAGTCGTACTGTTAGCAGACCAGTGCCAGTATAGATCTTAGGCTCTATACTGGTTTGCACTGGGAGCAGCAGTTCCAGGAAATATTCTGGGGCCAAAACAGGATGTTGAATATGGCGCTATCAGGCAGGAGGAGAAGAGGGAAACCAAAAAGGAAGTTCGTGGATGCAGTGAAGGAGAACATGCAGTGGGTTGCTGAGGCCAATGACCCACTGTGGCGACCTCTAAAGGGAGCAGCTAGAAGAAGATATATGTATATGTGATAAATAAATGCACCATATAAGCTCACCCATTTAAACTCTGCATGGGATTAAAGTTTGTATAATTTAGCTGTCTGCTCGACTTTACCTCAGATTGTGTTTTTGTTGTTGGAGCCTTTTGGAGCGTTCATCCATCTTGTATATACAGTCTACGTAAATGATTCTTTAACCAACAGGAAGTTTTCTGTTGTTCAAAAGTGAGTGGTGGCACTCATGTCTATGTATTATATCTCAGCCACAGGTTTAACTTGAAGGAGATACACCTCGTTGTCACTTCTGGCCCAAAAAACCCTAAAGTAAAGTGACTGTGGCTAAATCTATCTTTTATTTACAGTCTGTGGGTTTTCCAACAGCAGGAGAGTGTACATGAATGCGAATGAACGTCAGGTTATCCAGAGGAATTTGTGGATACACACAATACATCAGGATCAATGCATTGGTGGTTTTCCATTATATTGAATATGTGGAGCCTTATTCTTCCATTTCCCTTCCTTGTTTTACATTAGCTGTCTATTTAAAACCTAAAGTGTGAAAATCATGACATGCCCGAGGCACTGAAGTGGTAATTTGCTATTAAGCCATTTTCACTGCTGCTGAACCAGCCTGCTGATCAGCAGACCATTCAGACACAAGGACAATGTACTTAAGCTTCCATGGACTCTTAAGTTCACTTTCAATTTTACAGTCTCATCAGAATTCGTCCATGCATCTCTCAGAGCTGCCCAAAGCAAGGTTACACACATTCAGCCGCTCCTCAGACCAGCTTTCTGCGCTCTGGTCTCTTAAAAACAGCTGCCATCCTCTCTGCTCAAGCCTCATTCAAACCACTGTCTCATCCACCTCCTCAACTACAGGCTTCCAATTGTTAATACTTCTCCCTCGTCCATAGCTCGCTGTTTTTTCTTTGTCATGTCACCTTCAGGTCTTCACTGCTGCTGAGAGTTTTGCCTGCTGGGCTCAAAAGATGCACTGCAGTTCATTTTAATGTCAGCAGGAGTGAAACGACGGAAAAGAAACAAGGCAAGCTAACTGTACTGTAGGTAGTGATGTGTATGGAGGACCAAAACTGCCAGAATTAAACCGTGAAATAACACAATAACTAAGTGACCAGGTAAATAAAGGGTAATGAATAAATATGATATCAAGTGCACCAGAAACCATAAAAATAACCTTTATATAAAATGTAAAAATGATATTTATGCTTTAACTTGATTCTGTATTTATTAACTTTTGTAATTATTGCTGTAGTGAAGTGGGAGCTCAGCATGAAGGTTGAGTGTTGTGATTTACTGGTTCATCTATGCTCCTATCGATGAGTGTATAAATAAGATGGTCTCTGCATTTTCAGGTCTCAAGATAAGTTGATATATCTTTAAAGCGACGTGAAGTGCTAAGTTATCAGCTAATGCAAGCATGCATGATTAGAAGGCTGCACCCACAAAGTGTACAGGTCCATAGCACAGACTCGGATAACTGCTAATCTGTGCAAAGTAACAGACTAATAGCAGGTTAGATTATTTGTCATAGAATTGCATTAAAAAAATCCTCTAAAAAGCTCCAGCATCACAAACACCTTGGAGAGGTCCAGATCAAAGATTCAGATTAAAACTAGACAGCTAGAGGCCAAAACTGTTTGTTGTAACAGACTGTAGACATGAGTATTTCTGCTGTAAACTTGGGTGTTTTAACTCTGAGAGGCCTTAAACTGAAGTGCCTTAAACTTGAATTCTTTTCAAAGGCCACCAGGGGGCGCCACTTCAGGTCCTCTGTACTGACCTGTGGAAACAGCTTCCTGATGGCTTTATGGGCTCAGTCAGTCATTTCAGGTCATACTTCTCTGTTTTCTGATGTTCTGTTCTGCTTCCTGGTCTTCCATGAAAACAGTAGTTTCTTTTCTTATTTCTTCTTATTATTAATATTTATATATATTTGTTAGTTTCAGTTTTCCCTATATGTGTGTTGCTGCACTTTAATATTTAATATCTTTAATATTTATGTAAAAAAAAAACATGACAGCCATAAATTTGCTGATTAAAGAAAGTTAATACTGATTTACATGACTGCAAATTTCCAGTTCAGCTTTCTGTTATTGGTAAGAGCTTTGTTAGAAGCAGAAAATCTGTGCTTGTGAACCGTATGCAAAAGAGGTTACTGAGGAAAGCTGTTGTTTGTGTTGTAGCTCGCACCTGTCTTGTAAATCTGCATGCATTTTCCAGCACTTCAAAAATAAATTGGACTTTGTTATATGACTTCACAGAATTGTAAAATCAAATGCTGTTTGAAGCCCTTCAAAGGGTCAAATAAATTTGACTTTATTATGTATTTGCCTTTATCTGTCAGTGCAGCCCTCCCAGGAAGTTGATCTGAGGAAAGAAACACCTGCCACTGTTTAAACAACCTCGCAGCGCCGTCTCTCTCGAGTATCGCTCGGCGGCTGAAGTGTAATAACACGGAGACAGACAACCCCGTGACAGAGCAGGGAGACTTTTAACGGCTCTCTGGCACAGAGTCAACTGTAGGCGAGGATGCTGTTGTAAACAGTCCAACTGTTTAATAAAAACAGCCAGAGGTGTCACGGCCAGATCCTAGAAGAAAAGAAGGCACTGGCAGCGTGTACCGGCATGTCACAGTGGTCCTTATAGCCTAAATCTGACTATGGACTACTGCGCGTGTGTGAGATTAATCACATGAACATCAACAAAAATGGAAAGTTATTTTTAAAAAATTACAGTGTGTAAAATTTAAATGTCAGTAAATTGCAGATTCTTTGGACTGGATCAGCCTTGGAGTTTCTCCCTGTCTGTGCCCATTGATGTAATCAACTGTTTACCTCAGCTGTCAATGCCCGTTTGAGAAGTGTGCACCTTTATTTACTCTGGAAGAGGCTGTAAAACTCAGTGAAAGGAGTGAGATATGGCCCAAGAGTCAGAGAAGTACGTTTCTGTTGGTAAGCGCTGCTATTTTTGCAGCCGTTAGCTTCTGTTAGCTGCTCAAACTGTCTAAAGTTAATATAACTTTATTGGACTCTGACACTTAGTAAATGACTTCTTATAAAATGTGAGAATATCATGAAAATGTGATTTTTAGGACTCTTGAATCTAACATTAGCTGAAATAATGTTAGCTTATAACCAGCTAGCGCTGTTGTTTAAGCTGGCTCATTTCAGCTGTCTGGGGATGGGAGGGTCGTGGCCAGTCTCTAGCCACGTACGTAAAATGCAATTAGCTGTGATGGTGATTTCCTTCGCACCCAGTTTATGAGAACACTGGTCGACAAGACTACACACTAATCTGTGTATATTTATGAGTACAACATCCTTTTTTTACAATTAAAAAACCTAAAAAAATTACTGACTGCACTTTTTAAAGGGGGATTTTAACTACAGAAACCAGGCTGTTAGCATATTTATTTCACTGGGGTTGGGCACGCTCGGGAGGAATTTACTGCTTCTGAAACTCAAACCCCAGTTGCCTGGGTGAAAGTCCAGCAAACACTTTTATCAGCACCACTGCAGAAACAAGTAATGAAATTACAGCCTAAAGTAATCAACTACCACAACTCACTAGGTGATTAATCAAGTCTTAAAACCAGTCATGATTATTGGATTCTAAAAATAAGATAATTTTCACTATAACGCTCTTGTTTTTTTCTTTTCATACAGATAAAGTTACAAAGTTAAAGTGCTCCCGTTCGCCTGTGCAGTGGTGTTTTGTCCCTTGCTGTTTGTTCCAGCTCGAGCTGAGATCATGAAAACAGAGCCTTCATTAACAATCAGTTGGAGGAAGAAAACAAATATCATCAAGAACTGAAGCTTTATTTCTGTCTAGATCTTTAAGAGTTTCTCACCCAGTCCTGTTTCAACTTCGTGACTGATGTGTTTGTTGGCTGTTGGACCTCGCGGGGTTATAGCGAGACATACCACAGCGGATGCCGCGGGCTGGCAGGGATTGAATATTGCCCTTGTGAGACGACCTTTACGTTGGAAAACACTTGATAATCTGGATCTGCCTCTATGCCTATATATCTGTAATCCTATATCTTTAAAAAAGAAGATTTAAAAAGTGTAATAAATGAATAATTGGATTAAATGAGATGAGAGTTGTTGACCGAAATAAAAATTCTGATCGTTTTCGCCTCTCACTCTCCCTCGTGCTCTTTCTAGGACTCTAAATCTCTAGACACCTCATCAGTGGCATAAAAAGTCCCCCAAAAAGAGCCGGAATAACCTCATTGTTCCTTTTCAGACTTTTGTATCACTTTTCCATTTGTTCTTCTTTTTTTCATCTTGCTTCTGGTAGCTTGCTGAGTTCATAAAATTGGTAATCTCTTAGTTTAAGCAGCCGCACCAATAAGCTTTTGAAGGATCTCTCAGAAGGACTTCTTTATCCCTCAATAAGGATCCTGAAACCAGTCCCACCTCATAGTTCCTGCAGTTGAAATCATCTCTACAGTTGAAATCAGAGCAGGTACCTGTGAACATGGAAATATTTTTCTTATTTATGCATCTCCTTCTTTGTTCTCCTTTGGCTCTAGTGGTCCTGCAGTAAAAGGCACAGCAGACTAACAGCTAGAGAAAAAAATGATTTGTTTCGTCTCTCGCTTGTTATCTCCTGAGCTGTGAGCGGCGTTGCTGTTACCTCACTCGGAGTCAGTCAACCTGACGGGGAACAGGTGTGCTGTCGTAGTGATTAAGGAACCTAACAAGCACAACTTGCAGTCAAAAACAAATTTTCCATTTCAATAATTCATACATAATTACCCCTGTGTTACCCGGCAAATTGATACACAGCCAGAGTGTCACGTCTCCAATATCAGAGCCCTCCACATTACCTTCTCCACATTGCTGATTGTCCCCTCCGCTATGGGGACAATGAAATGACACGTTTCATTTTTTTTCAAGGACTCTCTGCAGCTGGATCAGAGTGCAGGGGCTAATGGGTTTTGGCCTCTTTGCTCCCACTTTGTGGAAGTACGAAGGCTGCGATCTTTTGTTGCTGTAATCACACCGGTCCTCTGCTGCCCGAGCTCATCACCACAACAGGTGATGACAAAGAAAGACAGGACCCAAAATAATAATGAACATGAAATATTTGTGCCTGATGCCACCAACTGTGCACCACAGAGACGGTTAGGAACTATGAGGGTCTTTAAAATCATTCCCAGTAGCTTATATATCAAATATAAATATGTCAGTAGACTAATTTTGGGTCAATGTCACGCTTACGGCACTGCAAGTACTAAATTTTCTACAGAAAAGCGTCACTGCAGAGAAAAACTGGAGTTGGAGGGCGTTTTGGGTTTCAAAACTTTAACCCACATAATCAGTGCTGTAGCAGATCAAATCACAGATGGCTGCCACTGCAAAGCTGCACTTTCTGGACACGTTTTCATTCTTGTAGCAGAAGAAGGATGGACACAAACCAAACTGCCTGTGAACAGTTCGTGCATGATTTGAGTGGAGAGGTCTTGTTTTGTATAGATTTTTTTTTTTTTCCATAAGGTGTACAAGTGCAGACGTGCCACCTGTTCAGTTCCTCCCAGTAAAACAAGGCAACAAATCAAATCGGTCCGTTTTTTTTACTCTTTTTCATGCTGCTGTAACACAAAAATTTTCCTTGTGGGATCAATAAAGTATCTATCTATCTAAATGAGACATTGCCAAATCATCTAAACCTTTATCCCCATTATTATTGATCCATCCTACTTGAGGGCTCTTCGATTCCTGTAGCGACACCTTGGTTCACATTACCGGCAATAAGTCGGTCAGTAAGTCTTTTGTCTCGTCTCTAGCTTTTTGCAGATGGTGTAGTTTCTCTTGACTTCAGCCAGTGACGACCTCCAGCTCACACTGGATGAGCAAGATGAGCTTGGGCACCTCCAGGTGGCTCAGAAAAGGGACAATCCCCGAAACTGGGGATGAGCTGAACGAGTGGGACGTGAGTTGAGACAAAGAATGTCAGATGGATTGGTACCAGGCTATGGTGGTGGAGAGGGCGAGGATGGAGGTAAAGCTGTCAATTAACTGGTTAATCTGTGACCCCATCCTGACCTATGGCCTTGAGCTGTGGGAGACAGAATGAGGTGAATGTTGTCTCAGAGTAGAGCTGCTACTCCATTAGTCAGTTGAGATAGTTATAGCACTAGGACTCTGCCCACCTCCCAGGTGAGGTATTTTGGGGTTTTCCACCAGGAGAGCCTGGGACGGACCAACAACACACTGGAGAGGTTATGTCTCTGAGCTGGTGTGGAGTGGGGAAAAGCCCGGATAAGCAGTAGAAAATGGATGGAAAGCATCTACTCTGTATCTGTCTTTATGATTTTAAGTAAGCATTTTCTTTACCACGACTGAGATGCAAACTCTCCACCTTCAGT
>VUQG01034769.1:37059-60867 GCA_015106755.1 Etia nguti
AAAATTTTTTTAAAAAAAGATAAAAAAAAAAAAAACACAAAAAAAAAAAAAAAAAGAAAAAAAAAAAAAAAAAAAAAAAAAAAAAAAAAGTTTGTTGCTTAGCTGCACAGTGGGAGGTCTCATCAGGAACTTTTCTCCGGATGACGACAGACACAAAGTTTGAATCAATCATTTAAAATGCAAGTCTTGTTCTCAAAACTTTTGTTTGTGACTTTACTGGAGACAAATATAACAACTGCAGTTAATATTCAAGCTTCGGGCGGTGTGAGATAATTATCTTACACTACTAATGTAGCCTCCTGGATTACTGGGAATGCTGCATTAGTGAATCAAAGGCTTGGCATTTGGCACATAAAAGGTTTTTTTTGTCATGCTGCCAGCAATGTTGGGTTATTAATATTCTGAACTTTTTTCTGCTGCAAAAAAAAGTATCTAAAGCACAAAAGTTTGGAATTCAACATCCACACTGACAAACAGATGACAGTAAAGCTTATTTTCTGGACCGAGAATGATCTAATAAGTATTTAGCTGAGTGATTAATGTGAGGAAAGAGAGTTTAATCAGTGGAGATTCAGCTGAAAAGGTTTGGCGGAGGATGGAGAGACAGACTGCAGGTCAAGCAGTCGATCCTCTGATAAGAGAAGCTCGAGAAACAAACTCAACTCAATAAACTTCACACGCAAACACAAAACGAGCAGCCAAATTAACAAGTAGTCAGGTTTAATGAGAGGAAAAAGTCTGTAGGTACAGTACTTCTTTCCAGCAGAAGGAGCTGAGCATCTCTGCAGAGATACAGATGCTTCTTCTGCCAGTCTGACCTTTAACGAAAAGGTTAAAGATGAAGGACGGCATGTTCAACTCTGCTGAGCTCGCAGCATGCTTAACAGCCTGGAGTGGGAATTGTTGGACCTTCCTGTAAAATTTCCTTGAAGGAAACTGAAGAAATATGTTTTTGCTAATTACCAGTTCAGTCTGTGACAGCAGACTGGTCCCCTGACCACAGAGTTTGTCAGAGGGGAGGAATTATGCTGCGATCTCCGATAATCCAAAAAGACCTTTTGAAACTTCCTCCCTGCTTTCTGCGTGATGACTACAGCATGAGGCTCAGAGAGTCACGTCATTAGGATTCAAGGAGTTTTGCTCTGGCTTAAATTCCTCCACAAGTCTGTTCAAGACCAATCCAAAGCAATATTTCATTAGCCAGCAGGTAGAAAAGCATGCTGTAGCTGTCAGTTAAACCTCTCCCCCACAGACTCAGGTTTCACCCCTTTAACCTCAACTTCAGCCAGGTCACCAGTGACCTCTCTAAGGGTACAGTTGGGATTTGCTTTATGAGTAACTTGCTTTAACCTTGTTCCGTCTGTGTACTTGGGTTTGTGTTTGGTCTAATTTTGTTCTTTTGTCTGGCTTCAGTAACCAAAAGTCTTTCTTAGTATGTTTAATACAACAAAGGAGCAACAAATCAATTCTGTGAAATGTGCAAATTTCCTGTAAATGGTTTATCTAATTTCACATAATGATGCAGAATAATTTTAAGACTTGGAGGAAAAAATAAAAGAAGACCGTCTCTCATGCCTGGGCGTGGTATGTGTGATTTCCAGAGGAAATCTGGGCTGGAATCTGCTCGTATTTCCAGGTGTTACAGTTGGTAATACCCTTCAGCAGCTGCATGGTATATTAGTTATATCCCCATCTTTGGGACTGCAGATTGAGGGTCCAAATACCAGTCAGGGCATGCCTCCGGTCAGGGTCTCAGGACAGACCCCTAATGCTGCTCAGCCTGAGAGTATGACTGAGAGATACAGCTAACAGAAAAACACACAGCTGGGTTTGTTTCCCCCTCAGGCCGTTTGCTGTTTGTCATCTCCACTCTCTCCCCCCACCTTCCTGTCTCCTGTCGCTATCAGATATAAAAAGAAAGACTTTATTTATCCCAAAAGTGGGAAAATTAACTGCTTTCCAGCAGCCAAAACATTAAAAACAAGTTCACAAGCTTAATGAAATAAATACAAGATCACCACAGCAGGTAGCTCCACATGTATGATTTGGCAGATTTGTACAACAGATACTCTTCCTGACATAACGCTGTAGGGGATTTGTGCCTCCTGCTGGTATTGAACCAGAAACATTTCACTTGCAAGCAAACATGTATCAGTACACTATGGAGCCACTAATTAATGAGAAATATAATGAAGGCAGATGTTGTGCAGATGTTTAAGACAGTGTTGAGCTGCATGTGCAGTAAGAGGTCAGCATGTTCAGGATCTATTAATTATCCACATCCATTCATCACACCCACGCTCATTAGGATGAGCCCCGTGTCAGCTGATGGAAGAATCCAAATAGTGTGATGCAATGAAGGAATAATTGTGAGTAAAATGCACCTGAATGATATAAAATCCAAGTCTCGTTAATTCAAAAAATGAATCATTAAGGAAAATGTGATTGGTGTGTAATAAGATTGCTTAAAATCAGAATTTTGGGTGCAAAGATTTTTCTTGCTAGTGGAAATCAGATTTAAAGTCCTAAAAACACAGAAAAATTCATGTCCATCTGCACATTTTTCCACTGGAATGAGTTTTGTGCGCACAGGAAAAGTGGTATCAGTTCAAATAATAATGTTTAAAAAGGCTGTTTAAAAAGAATTTATAAAGTGAAAGGAAAGCAGGTGAAAGCAGAAAGCTTAAAGGCTAAATGCAAATGAAAAGGCCAAAAAAGACAGAAAATTAAAGCTGAAAGTTAAAAAGAAACAAAAACACGAAGATGCAAAATAGAAATGAAATAATTCAGATGAAGGAAAATGACTAGATACTAAATCTATAAAAGACATATATTGGCATCACATAAAAGCAAATCTATGGAAATGTGTTCACTAAAAAAGAAAAAAAAAACACAATAGATGCTTTCAGTGTTTTTAATAAACCTGCTGGTAAAAGCCCTAAAGACAAATTGGACCAGGGATCTTGCTCAAAAAATCCAGTATATTAAGTAGTCTTACTGTTATCTTTGAAGGAAGTGTGTGTTTTGTGGATTGACCGAAAGCTTCAATCAAAACACAACAAATATTTCATCAAATCTGCAAACAAATTACACATTTTTGAGAGTTTGTGTTCAGTGAATGCTAAATAAAAACTGAAAGAAGTGAAGGAATACCCCAAAAAGCTGAGGATGGCATCGCTGCAGCCTTCCAGAATTAATCAAAGTGTGTGGTGTAGTGGCACGCTGCACAGCGATTTGTAGAGCGGTTATTCAGCAGCGCAGCACACTTGTCATGTGTTTGTAGTTGGCTTCAATGAGCATGAGCGTTCCTGCTGGTACAGTGACAGCGAGAGATCCTCAGCGCACGCTAATAACACGTTTCTGTCAGCAGAGCTGAAACCTGTTTGAATGCGGAGCTCAAATAAAGGCTAACAAACTGTGCTCGACCATCCATTTCCCTGCATCCAGTGTTCAGCTCCGAATGCAAACAGAAGCACCTGTCCATCAAAAATAAAGTCAATTATTCATTGGAGAATCATCAGCTGACCTCAGAACAGCAGAAAAACTTCATGAATCTGTTATTTTTTGTTTCTTTCCACTGTAACACATCTCTGCTGTGCAGACCAGCTGGACTCGTCTAGCAGAACATCTGCCATCGTTGGCTGTTCGGTTTCTCAACACTCAAACTGCCATTAAATCAGACTGTAGGAGATTTTAATTAGTTAGAGATTTTATTCATGCTGAGTGATTAAATCTAACTCGATATAACTGTTTGGAAAGTGTGACACAGCTGACCGTGACTGATCAGTTACAGATGAGTCAGCCCGTCAGAGAACAGCACTCAGACTCATAATTATTTGGCACTGAGAAGAGTAGACGTGTGGCTCCTGTCAGCACGATTACTCACATCTAATAAAAAACACAGCCACCTGTGGAGCTGACACAGCTGCACGAAAAGTAAAATTAAACTACACAGGGGACCATCGCTTCCATGATGTGCCTTCAGCATCATGACTGAGCCTAATGCTAGATTAGATAAGCCACAGGCCCCAGCTCAGAATACTAAAACGGCTGCACACCTGCAAGCCACTTTGCAACCCTCCTCCACACCAGCTGATCCATTTCTTATGTTCGGGGAGATAGCAGTTTAACTCTGCTCTGCAGTTAATATGTATGGAAACATGTGGTTTTTACACAATTTAAGCTAACGAGATCAATTTTAAAAACACTGTCATTGCCGACGTGTTTGCATGAATCCCAAGAAGGAAACTTTTCCTGTAACTTTTTTGAGTATTCTCATAAAATCTTGATTTAGAAAAATATTTCTTTTGCAACATAAACTCACATTTTTATTCATATCAGCTTCAAACATTATTACAGCAACTCTCTGAACTTTAAACTAGGAAAACAAATGACTGGATATTTGGAACTGAATTATTAACAGGTCTGTGCAGAGTGAACTTAAACTCGGCATTAATACCTTTATTTTATTTTTGTTTGATTTTATATCTGTAACATAACATAATTTAATCTGTAATTATGTACCTGGCATTAGGTGTTTTTTTTAAACGTTTAAAGTCATGCTGAAAACATGTAGGCTATAATCTTTACTCCAGTTAGAAAGCAAACATTTTTGACTCGGCTGTTCTGAATTGAGGTTCATGACTTCGATAATTATAATTACTCTGGATCGCACAAATATATTATTTGTTTAAACCTTTCATGCTTTTCAATCAAAATAAACATCAAAAAAATGAAAAAGAATTTCAGATGAAGAAACTTTATTATTGCTGTCATGTTAGCTGACCCGAGATGAAGAGAAGTGTTTAAAAAGGGATGTTCTGCACTCAGCTTCACCTCTGTTCAGGTTTCTAACGAGCTGCTTTATTTTTAAATGGTGAAAATGTTCTCATTTAAGCCTCACTTTCCTTTCAGCCCTCTGCAGTGTGCACGGAGAAGCCTGTCACTGTTTCTGGGAAAGAAAAAAACTGTTCGTGCAATTTGTTAGTTTATGCTTCACTCACTGAAAGGTAGAATAACAGCAATTAAGAGTAAATTTAGTCAATAAATAACAAATGAAGACAGACAGTTACTAATGTTCCCATAACTTCTTTAAATGCTTTTAATTTTCTTTTGACTTTTGCAGCTTGCCTCCAGTTTCATCAGTGTTTGTCTCGCTTAGTCTTGCCTTTTGTCTTATTCTCTCTCAACCAAAGTTTCTTTCCAACGATTTTGCTTGTTCAAGAACAAGGCTTCCTACAAAGCTTTGTTTCGGGTTTCAGAAAGCATGAAAGCGACAGCTGACATGATTCTGGGCCTGTATCTGTAACTGCTTTTGTTTGGAAGATATAACTGCAACAAATTAGACATTAAACGGTCTTAAAAATCTTAAAATACTATTTAAGATAATTTAATCCTTCTGATGTTGAGATAATACCAAAGACGAGGCCCAAAAGCTGATAAATGACATCTTTCTAGTCTGTTTTAATTAAGATTGATTTCTCAAGCTTGACTTATGCCGATCCATCTGCTTCAAAACCTTCTGGCCAAACAGTCTCTGTTAGTTGGATCACCTCAATAATTATTGAGAAACTGACAAAATAACTAGCCTGCGCTTAAGTGCTACTGGAATGTGTGATTGATAATGTGACTTCTAACCCACTTTCATGTCCAGATTATTCGAATCTGTTATTAGCAAAAAGAAAATGTTCACATCAGTGTCGCCCACCCGACTGTCCCGATGCAGGTGGTGCTTTTAATTGGCCGGGGTAGGCAGGGGTTGTTAGTCAAAAGGCTTCCTGACAGGGTTAACTCTTACATTTATTACCAAACTGTTGAACTTTACTGTGCTGCTATAGTTTTGTTTTTTTGATACAGAATTCAGTTTGGGATTGCTGTGATCCCCATGTTCCCTGCCTTATCTAAGCTAATGTGTTAGCTTAAGTCGCTGGTTGACACTTCCAGGTGACAAAAAGTAATATTAGAATTCAGTTGGAGTAAAGTGGGAGACTACCTAAAGAAAGTAAGACCAATAGTTGCCCTTTTAACTCCTCTGTGTTCACGTGTTGCTGGCTTATTGTGTTATTTTTTTTAAAGCTGTGCAGGAGATTAAAAAAAAAAAAAAAAAACTGGTGATAAAAGCTAACAAGCTAAAAGAGTCATGCTATGATTCTCTGTGGGTTTATCATTCAAGACCTGAAGATTTTAGTGATTTTCGACATGAAAGAAGTTTATGTGCATCCGTGAAGCTCTACAGCACAGCTGGCGATGGAGGTCAACAAACTGAACAATCAGCTGTCATCACAGTTAACTGAAAAAATGAAAAAAAAAGCAAAGGTTTTAACCTCAGGACTTTTCCAATTAGAAAAACATGCTTTCCTCTGTCTCCCATTTCTGCACCACCACTTTCCTGCTACAGCTGTGTGAGAGGTCTGCCTCACTATTAGACTAAAGTCTGACATAATTAGCATAAAAGAAGGGAAGGGTAAGGGCCGGTAATCCTTGTTTGAACACGTACAGTGCACTCGAGCATGAAGCATTGACAAAAAGTACACTAATTAGGAAAGAAAGAAGAATATAAATCCAGCTGTAAACCCGCTGTACCTCTCTGCGAGTTCATTTGAACACATCCAGGGTGGGTTTCTCTGTCTTTGTGGTCCTCACTGAAAGTTAGTAACCTTTAGAAGTGGAGCGCTGCTCATGTAAAATTCAAACAGCCTTGAAGCATGCTAGCTCTGTCAGTTTGTGTTTGTATCCGCCACGCCGTGAGCTCCTACCTGGGAGATGGGAGTCGTGGACATTTTGACACGTTGTTGAAACAGCACGCTCAGTATGCGGTTTTGTTGCTCCAAGTCAAACACACGGGTCCGCAGCTTCACACACTCCTCTTTGAGGTCCTGGAAACAAATAAAAAATGGACAGATGATGGCGACTCACGGCGGCAATTCAGAGACGTACACGTGCATCAGATGCTAATTTAGCAGCCACGGGGAACGATGCTGTATTCAGCGAAAGATGCACATGATGGTGCTTGAAAACATGAGCAACCTGGACAGGAAGACCTACAGAGGTGTGACATTAGAGGGGGGCTAGGGTGGCACCACCCCCATGATACTGTATGAAGTAAACTTATAAACTGCAGTCCACTTCTCACAGCCGCTGTGACCATTCCTCACAGAAACTTACAGCAAAACCCTTCATATGTTACATAAATATCAGACTTTTTGTCTATAGCAGCATTGTTGGTCACGACAGGGTCCTTCTGCCAGGGGCGTTTACAGGATTTCGGCACAAAGTGGGTCCAAGAACGAGACCAGGGAAACAGAAAATGAGAATATTTGATGACAATAAACAGAGCGTACAGCGTGCCCCCTCCCTGAGAATACACTGGGCGTGGCTGCGTCGCTTTCTGGCTCCACTGCGGGTGCTCAATCGAATTGTGTCCACTCAGGACAGTATTTCAGTGCCGCAAAGTCCCAGAAACAGAGCTCAGGTTCTCTTTGCTTAAAATAGTGCTGGGTCTGTTTTTTAAGGAGCCTGTGTGGAGCTGCACAGAGCAGGAATCGAGTACATTTTCAAAATAAAAGACCCTGTTCAGACTAAAGGCTGCTTCTGAAATGGCCCTGGTGTAATTTAAAGCTCTGGTGGAATAACATGGGTAGATACTTAGTACTGCTGTGTCAGAGCTGTTGGCACGGCTAACTTATGCATAAAGGTGACTTCATAGTCACCACAAGGGCCATGAGCCAACTTTCTCCTGAATGACTGGTGTCACCACCCAGAAAAAAAACAAAACACCTTAGTGCTGGTTTATGAGTAGAAGTAAAAAGTAGAAAACTGGAAGCAAAGCATTTTTAGGAAAAAGTCTCATCTTTTCAATGTCGGAACACAAATCAATTTGATTTGTGGATTTTATCCTAAATGTGAAGCACTTTGTGTACCGAAAGTGTCATAATAAAATTATTATTATTAAATTATTGTAATTATTATACTTATATAAATGTCAGAGCTTGAAGTTTGGTGTTGAAACAATCAGTAGATTTTAACTGAGTTTATAACTTTTATTTTGTGTATTTTGTCATCATTATGTTAATATACTGTGTTTCTGTATTTGTCTTATTATGAAGAAACTCCTTGTGAAAACTACACTGAAGGATTAGGACTGTAGCTAATTATTATTTTTCCTCATCCATTAATCTGCCAGTTATTTTCACAGTTAATTTGCTTTGCTTACGAAATGTCAGAAAATATTAAAAAATGCTTCTATTTCAAACATTTCCTACAGCCAAAGGTCACATCCTCTGATAATATGTGTGGCCAACCACCCATTATATACAAACACAAGAGAAATTAAAGGAAAAACCAAGACGACAACATCTTTCAGCAGGTTTCCCAGACATGGATGAAGCTCAGTACCAGACTAAAAGGAAAAATTAAATGAAGACACGCACCGGAAAAAGTTTATGGTCGAGGACGAGGCTTGATCTCAGAATGTCTGAGAATCTGATGCTTAATGTTTCTAACACACTGGTCAAGTAATTGTAGTCATATCATATCAAGATAAGCAGCGCTTGCAGCAGTTGCCCTCTTTTCTTGGAGGTTAGCGTCCACAGAACGTGGCTGTGTATCGCTATAGCAGTGCAGTTATATCATGTGGGTTTACTATAAGATAGGGTGCGTTCAAGGGAAATCACAAAAATGACTCTATAAGCCTACATTTGGAGACGTGGCGGCCCTGTAATAATATAGTGGTTGCAGTGAAGAGCAATATTTAACAGGAAGCTGAAAAAACAGTCTGGTTACAACAGTAAATATATTTTAGTCAGCTCTACTGTAGAAGTAAATAACATTGACTTGCATGCCCTTTCTTCACAATAAATGAGTTTAGGGAAGGGAATAGTAGGCACTGGATGAAACCACTGTGAGGTTTGTCTTTGAAAACCCCCAGCTGTGGAAAACTGTCTAAAGTTCATGTGTGAAAATGCCTTTAAACATCAGTGATTTCTAGACACTGAGACATATGCTGTAAATCTTTCTTCATGTTAGGCAGCCCTCATTATGACGGTCACCATCTTTCTGAGCGATAACGAGAACCGGCTGGTTTAACAATGCTTTGGTACAAACCTTTTGCGTGAGGAGAGCCTGGACCACCTGATTAGCCACCTGAAAGAGACACGAGAAGGAACATTGTGTTTAAAAAAGTTTGGTCATTATTTTAAGAGCTGAACTTTGTGACTTTGAGATGCAAAGAGATTGTAAAACGACTGAGAATAAAGTTCAAAAATGAGGATTTAGAGGCGTGGACGGTGCCGTGAGGACAAACTGACATGGCGTTGCATCAGAGTCGGGCTCGGTTAAACCACACAGCTGTTGCCTGCAGTTACTGCATGTCTGACCACAGAAAATATACACATGGTTAATGTTGATGTCCTAACTTTTTCATTCTGTATTCTGTGTGAATTTTTGCAGGAAGAAGAAAAAGTTCAGCTCAGTTTTGTGGATTTATTTAAAAAAAAGAAGAAGAAGAAGAAGACTAATCTGAAACGCTTTCTTTCCTGCTTATTTTGATTTCTGAAGTGGAGGCATACATTATATCTTGGCACTGGAATAATAACTATGTTTTGACTTTTTTTGTGTGTGTGCCACAAAATTATTTCCCTCCACCTCTTTCATCTTTCTATCAAAACGCCTCGCCTCAGCTCATTCAGATGATGACAGGAAACCATCTCAATGCCACCGCCTCCCTCTCCCCCGCCCCCCCAAAAAAATCATGTGCATAATGAGACTGAAAAGCAGCAGAAGCGGCGGCGGCTGCAGAGAAATTAATCCCACAGCAGAAACTCTGAAATATCTGTCCTCAGCCAGATTCTCATGGGCAGCAATCTCCATGGTACCAAGCCCATTAGCGAAGGCTGCTAAAAAACTAAAGTGGCACTGTCGTGGTGACTGGAGAGAGATGCAGGAAAAGATGGAGAGACTTTCAAAGTGCTGTCAGAGGGAAGGAGTGCAGTTAGACAGCCTCGTGTTAGAGGTGAGAGTCCGTGCTCCTGAACGCCGAGACTCGCTCCTCCATATCGCCAGGAGCTCTGCTGTCTGCCTGCTTCAATTAAAGATCTGGGCATCCCTCTGTAGACTCCACCAGTGCTCATAATAAACTAAGTGTGTTTGTGCGTCTCCTGGTGCAGCTACAATCACAAGACTGTCGGAGTCCTGAGAAGTAGACAGCACTGTCTGGACATTTTAGGGTTTTGGGGGGGGGGAAATTCATCTTCCACTCCAAGAAATAACCCTCTTTACATTCATTTACCTTTTGGATGGTTGGAATTGGAAAGGTTGTTGATGTGAAAACAACATATAAATTACCACAGTGAGCTGCGTCCAGAGTATATACAGGGCATCCACAGCATTAGGACAAACTCAGGCCTCAGTCACACACAACTAAAGACTATTCGGTAAAATGGTATCTCCTGACTGGTTACAGAGTGGTTGCTGGCCATTGCTAGGTGAAATTGGTTGCAAACAGGTAAATGGTGCTGCGACAAAAACTTGGGACTCTTGGGAATTGCTTTGATCACTAGCAGGTTGCTGGGTTTGGCTGCAACAGTTTGGCTGGAAGACTCTGACTAGTCTGCAAACACTGTATAGTCAGGCAGTGCTTGCAGATAAGCTCCTTGATAATCACAAGGAGGTTTTTCTAAACTTGCTTTCCTTTTAACGGCCAATGAGGGGGGCGGGACCTGTGGTCGCAAAAGGATTTCTAAACCCACAGAAGTCTGTGGGAGAACATACCCCTTTAACATTTACATAAATCTAACTGACGCCTGTAGAGTCTGAGATTGATGTCTTGGGTTTTTTTGCAGTTTCTCTGAGCGTTACATGGTCTGACCCTGGTGATAAATTAGTTGGGACGTTTACTCCTGGGAAGATTGGCAGCTGTCCTGAATGTTTTCCACTCATGAACAGTCCTTCTCCCTGGAGAATGATGGACTTCAAATTGTTTGGAAAGAACCTTATAACCTTTTGCAGAACTGATAGGCATCACTGCTGGTGTCTATCGTCCTCAGCATTCTGCTAGCATACACCTGAACGTGCCACAAACTGCTTCTGCATTTTGGCTTGATTACTGTTCAATAAATGAGCCAGTGTGATATGTCGTGCTTTTGTTCATCTCAGGTTGTTTTTATTTCATTTTTAGACCTGCTAAGAATTACAGATGCGTTTCATTATGTCCTGATAAGTTTTTATGACTGTGTCTGTGCATTGCACTGGTACAGTCTATGGATGCAGCCTGCTAATCAAGCTAGCTAGCATTAGATCTCTCTGAGCTAAACGTGTAATGTGTAACTTCTGTTTTTTATTTGCAGTCTTTTTAGGGTTTTATGAGGATTGACTCACTGTAGGTTGGTACTGTATGCTCAGCTTAAAACTGCCATATACTGCAGAATGACCATTTTTGCTGGTACACATCAGTGCAAATATAAGAAGACTTAATTATTCATGAAAAATAAAAGTGTGATTTTATTTTAAACACATGCTGTATATCTCCTGCAGTGTGGGACCACTCACCTCATCCAAACAGCGTTCATACTGCTTCCTCTGGTTGTCGTTTTCCATCGACAGAGCCGAGTTTTCCGCCTGCAGACACAAAAAGCACACAAGCAAACTACATTAATAATTTCTGAATGCACTGTCATATAAAAAAGAAAATACACAAAAATATGTAGGATAGAAAATGTGATTAATTACAGAACTATGAGAAATGTTAAAGGTCTTGATGCTGTTTTCTCTGGATGGAGGTGAGCTGTCTATCTAGACATTATTCTCCCTGCAACACTTGGATTTGTTGGTTTCACTGGAGAGAGATGGTCCTAAATGAATGATGCTTTAAATTTCAGGCATCCCAACTAAATCCTGCAGACCCTCACTGTGTCTGCGAGGCTGACCTGAGGTACCTCAGCTATAATTCAATTACTGACAGAGGTTCAAGCCCGACACCATTCTGGGAACTCAGCGGGCGACTTTCTACACAAGTGATTATTCTCGTAAATCTGAAAGGCCAGGCCACCTGAGCTGGCTTGTTTTCACTTAGTGCTGTGGGCAACTCCTCTGAACAACAAGTTCACAGAAGATCACAGAAATGGCTGATCACAGGAGTGAACAGAGTTCAAAGAAGAACTCGCCCCACACAGATCAACACCACCTCTATCCCTGTGCAGCAGGCAGAGGTAAACAACACAGTATTTCAGCGGCTGAAATGATACTGATTACTGGCTTCAGGCATGAGGGAACGGTTTACTTGACTCTTAAAATGGGAACTTTGGATATTTAAATGTGGGTTAGATAGCTTTGTCATGTTTTGAACCCTTTTTTTCTATTGACGTCTAAACTGATTGAAGCATAGCTTAATAAATAAGACATTCTCCAGGTCTTTTGGATCCCCCTAACAGTCTATGTGAAGGACTGAGGTCAAATTTTCCACAAAAATTCAAAATGTGACCTCAGTCCTTCACATAGACTGTTAGAGGGACCCGTGACTTGCTGCTCCAAGTGCCTAAATTCCCTGTTTGGTTAAAGCATCTACAAGGAGCTACGCCAGCTAATGTCAGCTTAGAAATGAAGTCCACCAATCAGACTCGCTGGTCACATCTGGTTTAAAAAACAAGATGCCAATGGCCAAAACACTCAGCTTGAAGCTTCATAACCATTGAGTGGCATCTTTTATACTGTCTATGAAGCCCTAGCCAGCCAGCTCTAACTTAGCATCTATCTGGCATTGGCTGCTTTGTCTTGTGCAGCTTGGCTGTGTCAGTGTGTGTCTTTGTCCCGTCTTCCTCCTCTCACTCCTAACTGGTGACAGCAGTTGGCCGTCCCTCCCTGAGCCTGGCTCTTCCAGACCTTTCTTCCTGTTAAAAGGGAGTTTTTCCTTCCCACTGTCGCCAAGTGCTTGCTCATAGAGGGTCATTTGATTGTTGAGGTTTTCTCTCTGTTATTGAAGGGTTTTTTATAATACAAAGCACCTTGAGGCAACTGCTGTTGTGATTTGGCGCTATATAAATAAACTGAACTGGACTGAATTGTCATTATACTGATACTTGCATGAAGTATATCTGCTGGTATCGCAGTACATACAGTCCTATGCATGTCTTATAGTGTTTGCAAATACAAGCTGTGCATTCGTGCGTGTCCAAGTTCTGGTACTGAACTTTGAGTCTTTCAGCCTGTTATGTTATGACTTCACACTTGCTCTTGCAGTTGCATTACACCATCTTTACAAATGAGCCTGATGGATTAATGTGTCATTCAGTAGATTGCAAGTTAAAAAAAAGTTTATAGGTGTCAATCAATCTGGCTTGGAATAAATTGTTTTTGCATCTGCGAAACATATTAAACCCCCACAAAGTGATCCTGCATGTACAGATAAATCACTTGCAAAGCTGTAAATGTTTGGCAGTGCGCTTACAGTCGGGCTCCCTCGTCCTTGTTTGTGCACCGTTAACTTGGTCGATCTGCAGAAACTATCACATCAATCAGTGTTTCAGACTTAACTGTCAACTTCCACTGAAAACTCAAATTTGGTGGAGGAGCTGAGCAGTTCAGCAGTGCCCCTCAGTTAGAAGAAAGTCGGCTCACTCTGTTTTTATTATTTATATTCTCACTTTTCGGGGGTTTTCAAAGCAAATATTTTATTTTCTATGGTGGACTATGTGGAAGGTGCCCAAGTGTGCCATAATGTCTGGAAAGTAGTTGGAAGCTAAATGGAAAACTCTCTAATGTGTGTCTCTCTCTCTCACTCTTCAGTTTGACATTAAAGTTTAATTACAATGTGGATAAAATAAAGGCAGCCACCATGAAAAAGCAACAGCGTGAAAGCCACAAAAACACACTCCGAATCATCCATTTACGGTCATCAGAGTAGGCAGGAAAATTGATGCAATTTAAGGTGTTACTTTATTCTAAAAGACCATCATTAATGACAAACTCGTTATACAGGCTTCGACCAAGTTATTACCAAGGATAATTAACTTTTACTAAAATATCACTGCAAATCCTGCAACGACTGATGCCGGAAATCACTAAACTTATGTTGGATGCAAATTTAGACACACGTACTGTACAGTGCTATGTAAAAGTATCCGCCTCCTTCCTGACTTCTTATTCTTTTGCAAATTTGTCACACTTAGATGTTTCAGGTCACCAAACAAATGTTAATGCTACGCGAAGATTACTTGAGGTAATAAAAAAAGCAGTTTAATTTGTTGTGGGAAAAAAATTATCCAAACCTCCCCGGCCCTGTGTGAAAAAGTAATCGCCCCCTTGTTGCCCCCTATTAGCTGGTTGCGGCACCCTTGGCAGCAAAAACTGTAATCAAGCATTTGAGATAACTGGCAATGAGTCTTTCACATTACTGTGGAGGAATTTCTTTGCCTGATCTTCTTTGCAGAATTGTTTTATTTCAGCCTCGACCCACATCTGAGGTTTTTCAAGCTCAAATCTTATTTACCTCAAGGGTTTGACTCGGCCACTCAAAGCCTTAATTTTGGTTTCTGAGCTACTCAGAGGCAGACTTCCTGTTTTGTTTCAGATGATTGTCCTGCTGCATAGGCTAAGAGCAGTTGAGCTTCAAGGCAGGAATTTATGGCTGGACATTCTCCTTCAAGATTTTCTGGCAAAAAGCAGAATTCATGGTTCCATCAATTATGGCAAGTCATCCTGAAGCAGCAAAGCAGCCGCAGACCATCACACTACTTCCACCATGTCTGACTGCTGGTATGATGTTCTTTTCACTCCAGATGTAATGGGACTCAAACCTTCCAAAAAGTTCAGCTTTTGTCTCATCAGTCTACAGAATATTTTCTGAAAGTCTTTGGGATCATCAGGATGTTTTTTGCCAAATGTGAGACGAGCCTTTGTGTTCTTTATGGTCAGCAGTGATTTTTGTCTTGAACTCTCCCATGGATTCCATTTTTGCCGAGTCTCTTTCTTATTGTTGAATCATGAACTCTGACCTTAACTGAGACATGTGAAGCCTACGGTTCTTTAATGTTGTTCTGGGTCCTTTTGTGACCTCCTGACTCGTTGATGTGCTCTTGGAATAATTTTGGTCACTCCTGTGAAAGTTCACCACCAGTCCAAGTTTTCTTCATTTATAGATAATGGCTCCCAACAAGGAGTCCCAACAACTAAGAAATGGGTTTGTAACCCTTTCCAGACTGATAGATGTGTTGCTTTTTCAGATCTTTTAGCCTGCTTCAGTTTGTCAGACAGCTTCTATTTAAGTTATTTCTTGATTCAACAAGTCTGGCAGTAATATGGGTGTGGCTTATGAAATTGAACTCGGCATTATTAAACAAAAATGTGTTTATTAATAATTTAACAAGGAGGTTGGTTTAGTTACTTTTTTACATAAGGCCAAGTAGGTGTGGATAGCTTTTTTTGCCCTAATAAATGAAATCATTGTTTAAAAGGTGGATTTTGTTGGCAGCTGCTCTCTAGGGCTTTATGATGAGGGCTAGTTTGAGTCTTTTTACCTGGCGCTCTGCAGAGTCATTAAATGTTTTTGACAAATGGTAACCTCTGGACTTGAAAAATTAAGCCAAAGCATTTTAATAGAGCATTACAGTCTTTTCCTTGTGTTTCCTAATGGTGTCAATGCAAATATTTTCATTTTTTATTTAGATTTATGCCTACTCTCTGTTATATTTTTGTAGTTCTTGTGGAGGTTTTTTGTTTTGGGGGGTTTTATTGGAGTTCTGGGGTTTTTTAGACCTTACCTTGGTGCCTAGACCTTGCTACTCTTGTTAGACCTCTATTACTACCTTGAGGTGTGTGACGTTAGCCTCGCATTAAAAGATTCAAGGCTAAGAACTCAACTGTAGGACATGTCCTTCTCTCTGAAAGCATCACAGATAGTACAACATGAAAGAAAAAAAAAAAGCTTTTTATTTTCCTTCCTCTTATTTTTCCTCACATTCAGCTTGGAGGATACTCATACTCTTAAGTTTGAAAACTCTCTTCATTTAAATTAAAAAAGAGAGAAATCTATGATCAGTAACCACATTAAAAAAGAAAAAATTGTATCCCTGAAGCAGCAGCAGATTAAATTTCATGAGTATTTCATGGACTGCTGTGAGACTGTGTTGCACAGCCAACAAAACAACACAAGCAAAGCCGAGTGAATTCACTCCTTTTTTTCTATGTTTTTTTTTTTCTGTGAGGCTTTTCAGTGGATAAAGAAGCTCCATCAATAATGGCTGCCCGAGATCTCAGCAGATGGTGAGTCCTGTTACCTTTTCAGCAGGGAAGATGTAATGGTGGGGGGGTGGGGGGTGGGGTGGCATACTGTACATTCACTGGAACACTGACTCCAAATGTTAACTACCCTGTCAGCCTTTTAATTATCACCTCCTGGATATGAATAACTCCTTTGTCTTCTGCAGTTTCTGTGCCCTTAGGACCGCGCTTCAACATAATAGAGCCTCTTTTGTTGTCCTATTCAAAGATGGACAGAGGCCTTACAAAACATGATGTGTGTGCTTGTTTTTCTTCTGCTTTGCTCACTGGTTTTTTAAAAATGAAAGCACCATACAGACTTGGATGCTCTGAGCAACATATAATGGTTGTTAATTATCATTTGCAAGCAATTCAGTTTAACCCCTTAACATCCACCAGGATACTGGCAAACCATGTAGGGGTAGGGTTATGGCTGCACATCGTCCACATGCTAAAAAAGCATAGTTTTAGAAACTAGAAGATTTATGTGTTCATTTCAAGTCTCGTACATGCCATTGGACAACAGGATTTCCTTCTGAATATGTGAAATAACTGAAAATGCCACACATAAAGGGCAGATGTGACCCTAAATCTAAATCTAAACAGGTCACAAACTCGTTGTTCTATTACAAGGTGATTGCAAGTTTGCTGGGGTCCCGCCTTGTAGCAAATCTGTCACTATCTGGAGGAATCTGTGGTTCTGGCTGCAAGTGGTGATTTTATGTTTAACGGTAATTTCTTTGGATGTAGATGACAACAGGTTTGCAAAAGATGAAAACAGATATGTGATGTTGACAAATTTTTCACAGTTAATAATTTATTATCAATTTCCAAACACTATTTATGCCAGTGTGACTCTAGCACCATAGGTCCCAACACTTGTTTTTTGATTATTTGTCCTTGTTTTCTCATATTAATTTCTCACCTCCAGCATGAAGAGAAAGTATCATAGGCTTTACCAGCGCGGAGTCACACAAAAGCTTGTTTAATTTAAAAAATGGATGAATTATTGAACCTCAGGGGACTGATATGAGCTAAATATCTATAGCTAAATTAGTATTGGTTCTTTTCACTCTTTCATTAAATCTTTTTATATTTAATCATAGTTTCATGTTGTTTTTATCCGTGAAAACCATTATTGGTAAAACTCTGGATTTTCTAAAGATCAACAAAACTATTATTTATAACGCAAGAAAACCAACAATGCCTCTTTTGTCTTTAACTTTATTTATCAGCAGTGCTCATATAAGGACTTAAAAACGTTCAACAATCATAGGGAAACCGAACTGTCTCCATTATTGTCCACAGGCTCTATCCTGTCCCACATAATGACCCTCCCAAATGGTTTACAAGACCTAGTTCTAATTGTTTTCAGTTAACAATGCACCACCCATCAAATTTAACTTCTTCAGTAGTGCCACCATCTCCAAAATAGACATCTTAGTATGTATTTACTTTTGATGAGTTTATTTCTAATTTTACAACAGAGCTTTTATAACATTTTACCACATTTTTATTATTATTGTTGTATTTTTTCCTTAGTTTTTTTATATAGTGTTTTGGTATATAGCACATATATAAATGTGACTTACCTACCAAAATAAAAGAATTTAGCACCAGTATCAAACTGCTTTCCTAAAACAGGAAAATAAGATGCTGACCTGCTGTTGACCTCACAGTTTATATTCTTAACCGGTCACAGTGAAAGCATTAGGGGTGGCCTACAACCACATAATTTTGCAACCATCAACACCTACTCAATAACTCTTCCTACATAAAGATAGAACAATCAGAGTCATGTTCATCCAATGCCACCTGTTTGTTTCTAACCATCAAATAAAATACTTTTAATTAAATATATTTCTCAGTCTGACATTTCAGAATGGTGAAAATGAAAAGTGGTGGGCGAATCCTAAGAACTGGACCGTGCAATCCACTTTATTACCTCGAGTGCTCTGAGCCGCTCCAACAGGGGATTGCTGTCCTTTGAATTGTCCTCTGGTCCACCGTCGCCACCACCAGCTTCGGGCAAGGTGGACATCTCTGCTGTTGGTGTGGCAGACGTGGGACCCTCCAGACTGTCCTGTTGCTTCCACATTTCCTCCAGGAGTTTGTCCTGGAAAGCAGAGAGCAGATCAAACATGCATGCCTTGGAGTCACAAAGAGATGAAAACTAAATGCTCCATATTCCATAAAGCTCCAGTTATAAGAGCAATAAATCTTGATGAGCAGCACACCGAGAGCTGCAGCCACTGCATAAATAAAGCTGCTTTGCTTCACTTCAAAGATTTATTAATCTTCTATTATTTATGCTGAAATGTGCCAGCTACTGCTCTAGGCTACTGGATTATGTAGACATTAAAAAGAAGAGGCTCTAAAATGGAGTCTTGGGGAACTCCATGCCATTTATCTACACTTAAATTAGACCCATAGTGCTTTTTCCTTTTTGATTGTCTCATATATCCCTTTTACTGGGGTGGATTTTCATATTAAACATGGCTTAAGTTTAAAATAATAAGGTCAACAAATGTTGACATAATCCATGTGAGACAAACGCTCAGACTGCACACTGCTCTAAACATTCAGTTTCACACATTTTTTCCAATCTTGGCTCTTTATGATATCATAGAGATGAGATATCTCTATTATGGTCATTTAAGGCACACAGCTTTGGCTATGGGCACAGAAACCCCACCCACATATTGTTTGCAAGGGGCAGCCAATGAGAATAAAGTTGGCATAGGGAGGGAGGAGCTAAAATGGCTTGTTTGTACTCCTAAACACGTATTTTGGCACTTTTTCTGTGTGCTGTGGACTTTTGCCGACATCTGAACGGCATTTTGGACACTGAAAACTGAGCTTTTCACAAACTCCTGCCGCAGTGAAGATTTTCAAAAACTCAGTTTCTGCATTTACACGCGGACAAAGTCAGCATCAAAGGTGTGCACCTTTGGGGCGCTAATTTAGCTCAGTGGGTGAGCAGGTATGCCACACGACCACGGTTTGTGCCTTCCCTCTCTCTCTCCACTTTCTTCACCACAAATGTGCCGCTAAAAAAATAATCTCAAAAAAAGATGTGTGCTTTTATCTCCTCTTTTCATGTCAGACTGTGTTATTGTATGTGGACTGGACTGGGCAACGTTTCTTCACGGTTAGAGTTATATTGCCACCTGTTGCTTTGACATGCTCTTGACAACACTTAGTAAAACAGAAAAACCATACTATTTTATTATTATTATTATATGAATCAGAATGCTTTATCAATCCCAGAGAAAATTATGTAATGTAAGTCTCCAAAAGTTGATTCTGTTCATCTGGACGTAGCGTTTTGTGGGAGAAACGTTTCGTCACTCATCCAAGTGACTTCTTCAGTCTCAGCTGACTGCAGGTTTCCCCAATCTTATAAACAGTACATTTGCATAATGACTGAAACCAGCCCACTGAACGCTACGTCCAGATGAACAGAATCAACTTTTGGAGATTTACTTTCCTGGATGATTGAGAATGCATCAAGATATGTAATGTAAGGATTATTCTGAACTGTGAATCATGCAAAGCTACCCTAGGAAAGTCAGGAATAAGAACATGTTTTTCCTATTAGTAGTAAACAGTCCCTATTCTTTAGATGGCATTAGAACAAATTTAGCAATGAAATAAGTAGCACTAAAACACGTTTAGCCTCTTTCCCAGTCATGGATCAAACATAGTCTTAAACTTTCAATTAAACTTCAACTGGGAAAAGTATTTAGTCTGAGATTAGTGATAATCCGTGTCAGAGAAAATAATTCCCACACTTTCAGTGGATATAAGTTAAGACCTTAAAAAGAGCTGAGCTGCCTCTGTGCTGTTTTCATCATTTTACTGATACTCAGTTACAGAGTAAATGGAGTTTACAACATAGAGTATATAGTACTGTATGTAGAAGTTTGGAGACAGTGGCATTAAAAAAAAACAGGCAGGGAATGGTGTGACACAAAAAGATCCTAGAAATACTGTGGTGACTACTAAAGTGAGCGCTGAAAGAAGAAGATAGCATACAGTACATGGAGTATATGTAGTAGTGTAGGACCGCCTTTTCTTTTTCCCATCACTGTTTTGGTTGATGCACACAGTTCAAGCACTTTAAGCTTCATGCGTTTTGCACTCTAATGTGTTTTTTGGAGCGTCACTCATAGATGATAAACTGCCTGCACATGAGGCTGGCCCTTAATGCAGTGATGCATCATCTTTCACTTTGCATTATTAGTATAAAACTGTAGAATACAAACATTAAAAAAGCTTTGACTCAAACAGGAGAAGATGGATCGAAGTATCAAAAGGACAGAAGATAGATAACGCTGAGATTCCTAATTATGAGACTTGTTTGCATTTGCTATACGGTTCATTAGCTCCTGTGATTTGCACATTCAGCTACACCAACATTACTCACAAACAACATCAAAGCTGAGGATCTGGAGCATGTGAAACTCTGTGTCCCCACAACACAAAAAAATTATTACATTGTGGGGACTTGGATCTATCTGGAGACACAACGCAGACCCCTGCAAGCTAAACTATTGCATCATTATTGGTAGTACCATAAACACGATATTTTTTCATAAACATAAATATCTAAAAAGACTTAAAAGACTGTTTGGAAAAAAGTATTTAAAATGTATTCATTGATCCCTTGTCGTATGCAGTTGCATGGATGAATATCCCCATGAGTACAGCAGGTTTTAAAACTATGCATAATCCCAGCAAGTGTCCATTAATTTTTTTATTTTTTTTTAATATTTCAGCAAGCACATGAAAATGAACCACATCAACCACCCACTTCTACACAAAGCATAGATGTATTATAAACTTGATTAAAAACAAAAAAAGGCATTTTAAAGTGAGATCAATACTGTATCTAAAAGTAAATCAACCCCGTCTATTTCAGCTATACAGAAAATGAAAAATATCATCTGTTAATTTATTCTCTTGTTAGAGTTCAAGACATTATTGCAAAAAATGTTGGTAATTTGTCTGTTTCACATTATTTCAGATTTTTCTAAAACTTTCATACCCGAAAGAAAGAACTTGTGACTGAAGGTGCGTTCGGTACCTTGTATGCTTTCATAAGGTCCAGCGGGTCCACCTTGGGCCCTTCCAGTGAGTCCTGGTTCTGTAGTAGCGTTCGCACCGTCTCCTCCATGCTGTGGTCAAGAAGAAAACAAACCTGTTAAAATATAATCTTCTTAATGAGAGATAAATTAATTGCAATTAAGTGTTGCAGAACATGTAAAAGGCTAATTATTATTGTGGATAATTTATATTTTAGAATACATTTTAACCATAGACATTTTATGGTACAGCTGCTGCTCCTCCACATCAATTTGAGCCAGCTGAAGGGATTCAAGCACCGCCCAGACCCCTCCAACCCTCATCCTGGAGGAGACCCAGTGAAAACTAGAGAGATTATACCTCTGTGCCTCTCAATTGACTTGGTTTCTTTCCAGAAGAGCTCAAGGAGGCTGCTGAAGAGAGGGAGTAAGGTTACGTCCCTGCTAGCAGCTCTGTGAAACTCATGACTTAAAATCTAACATCAGTTTAATGGGAAATATTTTTTATATCTTGTTCCCTATTACCATTTTCCATGTTATCCTGCTATCACTGGTTAGAATCAGGCAGCATAGGCTTCTGTGGGCAACTCAGTCTCTGCAGTGCTGTTAAAAAAAACCCTAACTTCTCTGAGATACACATAAGGTGCATTTTGGTGTCAGGGATACAGCTAGACTTTTCAGCAGCCGACACCAAATACCATTTGTTGTGGTGTTTTACATTTTTTACACATGATCTCCAAACAGGGTCGTGGCATAAAGTTTCCCTTTCTCACATGTAGCACAGAGCAGGAAACGTTTCAGACGTGTTCTCACAACTGGAAATACTGGACACGGCTGCAGGAGGCAACATTATTGATGCCCACCTAAGCCTGCACCTTTCTCACAAACTTGTTTAGGTTCAGGAAAACATCATGGGTCAGTTTAAAATGCACCATTTCACAACATTAACTTCTTCATATTGAAAATTGCACTACTCTGTATCAACTGCATTTACAAGAATTCCAAACCAAGCATCCGCTTCGTCTAAGTCGTTGAACCCGTTCCAGGCAGCGGATTAATCAATAGGACAACTGTTTAGTAACCAAACTTTTCTTACACAACACATCCCACTGAAACTTGATTCATCATGGATGAATTCATCATGTGGGAACCAGGAAAAGAACCCAACTGGACCAAAGTGATGGGCCACCTCACTGACAGTAAATGGTAAATGGACTGGTTCTTATACAGTACTGTTAAATTTACTGGAGTACTCTAAGCATTCATATCCCTTCATACAAGAAGTTTTTTTCTATGCTTTTTCTACATGCTTTCTAGCTAACATTCACACAGGGTTCCGTATCTTGCCCAAGGATACTTTGGCATTCACGGGAGCAGCTGTGGCTCAAACAACCAACCTTCTGATTATTAGATGACCTGCTGTAGCCCTTAACTCATAAAACCAATACAGCTTATAAAAACAATTTTATTAACACATTTCAGAGATAGACATATTGGAAAAATATAGTTGTTTTTACTTCATATTCATTCATATATTAAAACTAACCTCTGACTAAGACTCCATCCTCTGTTTAAATTTTGATAATGGGGTTACTCCTTGACATTTGGGTCACTGACCAAATTCGCCTTAATCTAAAAGTTAATGATGAGGCAGATAGCAAGGAGAGACCTTAACATGTCTGCACTACAATGTAACTTTTCCAGGCTGCTGGACACAGTAATGAAGTTCACTAATTGGAAGCAAAGGTGTAGAACAGGGAATGTGAAGCTGCTGATAAACCAGTTGATCTTTAATAGAACATAATTTATATGTTGGCTGCATGAGAATTTGACATAAGTTGCCACTGAGAGGACTTGACCCACAGTTTTCCACAACTAATAACAAGACATAATGTTTTAGGTCCTCTACAATATAGCATGATGTTAACTTCACAAATTAACCCCATGGAGGGTAAAACCAATGAGAAAACAGAGTATGTTATTAGGGCATTGCTACACAGTTGTAAACACAATCGGCCATTAAGTTTTTCCGCTTAGCATTAGCTACTAACTTTCATTGCTAAGCTATTGTCCAATTATGGTTCCATCGAGCTTGAAAAAAACAAGGTGGATTTTATTTTCAGGCTTTTCCCCCCCTGTTAATTAAGGTAGCTAGCCAGCACTAGCATTAGCTACTTCCTCAAATTTTGCTAATTCCTCTTTTATTTTATTTTCTTCTATGTACAGTTCTTTCTTGATTAAAAACCAAATGTCAGATAGTACGTCTTTTGGATCAGTTAATTTTCTTTCCGCTTGTTTTTTTCTCTTGCTAATCATCCTAAAGTAACTTTATCTAGCAACACCTCAGTGGTACCCTCTTATCCAAATACAGTCCTGCCCATATAAAAATGAAAAACTAAAACATACTCTAAGGAGTTGGTGTAATAGTTGCCCCCCCCCCCCCCCCCCCCCCCCCCCCCCCCCAACACCACCC
>VUQG01034769.1:75793-87371 GCA_015106755.1 Etia nguti
CCACAGAGCTTAAATCTGGGGCTCTCCACCATATGACCCTAGAACTGAAGAAGCTTCTCGGATGAGAGGTGGAACGTCTTCAAGCAACTTAAAGAAGTCCAGACGCTTTTCTTTCCAAGCTCCTTAGACTACGATGACCTGGATGACAGAGAACCTTCACAGACATGCTGTGTGGTTAATTGTACTAACAGGCCATGCAAGAACCCCATACTTCAGTTTTAATGAGTAGAATCCTAGGTTTTTATTCAGATGTTGCTTAGCACTGATTAGCAGATGTGTGTCTGTGGATCGTGCCCATGCAGTTTACAGGTGCTCGCTAACCAAGACAGCTGATAATTTAGCCCTCCACCCTCTTATTGAAATATGTCAATTTCTGGTTCCATGCTTTGTCTTTATGTTTGTGTTCTCCTCATAAAACTTGTAGCATTACATGACAATAAAGGTTCCTCATAAAACATGGCTGTAGCTTCCAGTAAAATAAAGCCAATGCAGAGGTGTCTTAAACCTTAAATTCTAGCTGAAGGCCACCAGAGGGCGATAGTTGTGGTTGCAAAAATGTGAATTCCAGAATAAGTTGTAAATCGGAATTTTATTCTGAAATGCCCCTCAACTTGGATTTAATACATGAAAACTCGGAACTGCTCTACCAAACCCAAGTCAAAAATCCAAGATGGCGACAGGGAACGTAAACAGCAGTAAAAAAACAGTAAAACAGACCAATGAGTGGTACAGATATTCGGGATTTAAGTAGAAGTACAGATACTAGTGTTAAAAAAAAATACTCCAGTAAAAGCTGAAGTACTGATTCAACTTCTTAACTCAAGTAAAAGCGAAAAAAGTACTGGCCCTGAAATGTACTCAAAGTAAGAAAGTAAAAAGTAGCTCCTTGAGGCACAATTTAGCCTTCTGCTTTATTAATACAATACAAAAAAATATCAGTACATAAGAACACAAATGAATTTAATTTCAAATTCAGATTCTATTGAATGTACTCAGCTTGAATTTGTTATATAGGACACAAGGAGTAAAAGAGAATTTATATATATTCTGTTGCGTAGAGGTTGCCTCCACAGCTAAACAGAAAAATTAGTACAATCAGAGGTTAAAAGCGAGACTTTGCAAGTGGGAGAACACTGAGATCTGTGTAGTGACTCAGTGTTAGCAGGTCACCTACTAATCTGCATGCTAACTATCCTGGGGCAAGATACCAACCCCAGGTTGCTCTCCGATACATCCATGGGAGTATGAATGTGTGTGAATGTTATGTAGAAAGCACTTACATAAGCACTATATAAGACCCAGTCCATTTACCAAAATAATAAGGGCTCACAATAATTCCTAATATGAGCTTCAGTAGATTTTCATAGTGTACAGGCTGTGATCAGCTGACCTGCTGCTCTGTGGATTTACACAACTGAATTCAACAGATACAGTTCGTATAAGGTGAAAACTCAGTGAATCTCAGCATCACATATTAAATACAAATTCCTCTCTGCTACACTTGATGTAACCTAACTCTGACCACGAGCACCACAGCCACTGTGCACCAGTCCAACACAGCACTGTACTGTGAATTCACCACATAAACGCAAGCAAACCTGTTTATCCTGGACAAAACTAGCCAGTATTTTCATCCAACATTTGAATAACACAAAGAATAGCTTAGTTTGTTTTGCAGGATGTTACATAAAATGAAAATACATAATTTATTAAAACACATTATATACAAGTCCAATATGTGATTAAAATTAAGATATTACATATAATCTGCAGAATATCAAGTGTCATTGAACAGTTCGCATCTTTAAATCTGACCTTTCTTCTTCCTCCATTCTATTCATGTATGTGCTGCAGTGGTGTTCTTAAGCCCCAAAACAGCGTTGCGCTATGTTGCTTGTGCCGGAGGTTTCTTCCTGTTTAAAGGGAGTTTTTCTATACACCTGTCGCCAAGTGCTCAATCAGAGGAGGTAGTCTTGCTAAGGTAGAATAGAGGGATTTCTGCTGAACATTCCACCTCATCACATCTATTTTTTTGGAAAATGGTGACGATGGAAAAAGGTCCTGTCTGTGGTTTTCCTTCTTTCCTTTAGAGATGCACTAAATATCCTCTGAAGACGGGCTTTATTCAGTGGAGATGGAGGGAAAAGTTTCTAAATAAAGACAGGTTAAATAAAACAAACACCTGCATAAAAGAACAGCACTATGAGGGTAACGACTTTAAAGTAAATCAAGTTACTTGTAAAGCAAGCACAGCTGTAATCTGATTGTGCCGCAGCAGCCAGTTAGATAGCACATGCGCATTAAGGTACTTCAGTTCAGCTCCTCATGCAGCCAGAGCTGATCACATTTCTCTGCCTTTGTGTCACTGAGACAAACAGTTTGACATTTATTGCACTTTCCGGTTGATGCCGAAGACGAAACAAAGCTCGCGTGTGTTTACTTTGGCCACTCTCGGAGAGGAAAGCTCTCCAGTGTAAATAGGGTAATTACATGTCTTCCTTTTGGGCGGGTGGGAGGGTAAATTGGTATAATCAAGGCAGCGGTTCAGCCTCTGGCATTGATGTAGGAATGAATTAGGACAGGACAGCTCGCTCAAAGTGCCCCCTGGGTACTGAATGAAGGCATACTTCTCCCCTAAAATCACATCCTGCTGATAGAGCTGCGAGCCATTTCGGTGACTGTACGAGCAAATGAAGTGACTGGAAGTGCAGGCTGGCAACTCAGACCTCTTTATACCTTTGTGCATTAAACAGACCATTATTTTTATATACTGACAGAAAGCAAACTAGAAGATCTGCTTCATTCATATGAGACAGCTAATGTGCGTGAAGCTAAAAAAAACAAACATAAACAGGTGATGCGATATTACTCATTCGCTGAACCTTTCACGGCTCCGTCTCATGCAGGGCGGTATAGGACTGTAATTTATCTGGTAAACATGGAAATTTTATGCATCCCTCTCTGCTTTCATCCCATAAATAGTCCTTGGGTGAGATATTTTTAGCGCTAAGCTATTTTTTTATGCGTCCTTGATGCTGAAGAAGTGCTGTAACCATTCTGTCGTCCCCCGGTCTCCAATCTGATTCTGCAGCAAACAGTCAGTCTTCAGTCTTTGATGCAGAGCTATTTATTACAGATTCTTCTTTATTTTAACTGGTATTTTTTTTAATTCAGGGAATGATTCAGCTCTTCCTCAGCTTCGCTCTGACGAACAGTGTAATTACACTGAAGCTAAAACACGATACCAATGCAGAATTACTGGAATTTATTTTCAGCCACAGCTTATTGTTTATTTCTTCTTCTCTAGACAACAGTTTGGCCATATTTCCAGAAAACTTTGTGCAAATAAATGAATTAAATTCCTAAACTTATCTAAAGCTTCACTGATCTGGTCTGCTCTCCAAAATACACTTCACGCCACACTCCCACGATTTATACACTAATTTTAGGTTAACTAAAGGTCAGTGTCTCTACAAAAATCATATTCCACGTAGCGTCACTGCATGTTTTTCATGTTTTTAGTGCCTGCTGTGACTCCATGACCCACACTGCACTGATCAAAACTGAGGCTTCAAGCCAACAAAAATGCCACAGTCATCAGTTGTTACAGCAAAAATCAGATAATGAGCCCACAGTATGTTTATGTTCAAACACCAGAGGTCTGCAGGGACGCGGCTGGAGGTGAAGGCCAGGGAGAGGGAGGCCTATACATCTCGCCTCAAAGCCCGGGTGTACGGCGATCAGAACAAATTTATGTGGGATGTAAAGCTAAGAGGTTTTTATTTTATTCAATCTTCCCATCCATCGATTTTCTTAAGCCTTCATCCAATTCAGGGTCACAGGGCCGATTTTACATGTCACAGGGCTGCAGGGTGAGAGGCGGAGTACACCCTGGACTTAACCCAATATGCATGTTTCTGGATGTCAGACTCCACACTGAAAGGCCTCAGCCAGCTGGTGGATTCAAACCCAGGACCCTCTTGCTATGAGGCGACAGTGCACACCGCTGGACCGATGTATAGCCCTGCACTGAGCAGAAAAAGAAGCTAACGTTTAGTCTTCATATTCTCCTTTTAGTCCCAATACCCAGTGTTAGCTGTTATTTCAGATGTTTTTTGGTCCTGTAATCAAACGTTTAGTGAGCATACATAGACTGGACGCCTTGTTTTGAGCTACAGGTTTATTGTGACATGGAAAATAAATGGAAAACTCTCTGAGAATAACCTTTCAGCCGTTATCATAAATTTCAGTTTTATTTTGGCTGCGGTTTTTTCATCACTGGTTTTCCATCATATTACACAAAAATCTACTGAGCTTCTGGTTTTGTGGTGACTCAGTTTTCCACCTTGGGTGAAGCGTAGACAGCAAGTGACAAGCTACTCATGGTTGTGGATTCTCCTGTTTTATTTTGCGTTATCGGTTTTACTTCCTCCGTTTGGTAATCGTCCACCCCGGCCTGATCAGTCTCACCTGTGCTGTCCTCCACACCTGCTTCCTCTCCCTCAATCACTCTTTCGTATAAATCCTTTCCAGCTTCTTTGTCCTGTGGTTCGTTCTGTGCTTCTCTTGGTGTGAACGATCTCTGCCTGTTCTCCTTCTGATCACTCGTCTTGCTGCTTGCCTCACCGTGTATGCCCGCCACCTATTTTTTATTTTTATTTTTGGACTTTTATTCTCCCTGCCAGCGTCGTCCTCCTGCCGTGGAAACCGTTGGAGTAGGTTAAAATCCACCCGCTCATTTAGTGTCTGCGTATTCTTTTGTTTAGTTTGTATGACCGGGCCAGGAAACGATTCAGCACGATGCAATGAAGAATCAACTGGTTCTCATACACAACAGTCATCCACACTGTGCTAACACAGTTAGTGCTACAGTACAGATCAGAGACGTGCTTTTTTTTCATTGACGTAAAGTACCTAAAACCTAACACTGCTGCTGAGAAAAATAAATCAACCAATACATCAATGAATGAAGTTAAAATACTGGGAAAGCTAATCATGCCAGGAGGTGATTCACAGCACACTTAAAGAACACCTCAATGGTGCTTTCAAATATCATCCATTAAAACAAAGACACGTGAAGCACACGCAAATTTCCATCACGTTGCATCTCTCCGCAGCGGAGGACTCGACTCGGCTAGACTTTGTGGTTTAAATAACCAAACGTTAACCAGAGTTGTTGAATAGCCTCTGGAATCCTATCGACGAGGCAGCACTGCAGCTGTGCTATCCTCTCAGAGTGGGAACGCTGTAGAAAAAGGCCTGGACGTGACTCAGGTGTGCTCAGCTCCACTTTAAAATACTCATTCCACCGTTTCCCAGCTCATCATTCCTCCGGCCTGCTCAGAGAGCGTGAAATGGTTTTTGGTGGCGGGGAGATGACTGACTGTAGACTGAGAGGTAGCTGTAGCTACGGTCTACCTGTCGTCATCTGAAATGGATGAAACTGGGGAGTGTTTCACCAGCAGGTGTTTGAACTTGAGTGCTCTTTGTCAAAGAAAACCGTATTAGCTGCTCGGTGGCGAAGCTAACACTGTACATGGAATTAGCATATTTTAAGGAAATGTGTAGAGAAATGTTTGAGCGGATTTCTGAAGGTCTAAGAGTTGAAGCCAAAGAAACCGAAATTCTTTGAATTGCTGGCAGGATACCCAACTTATTCTTCTCAAAATCAATCAAAAGAATTAATTTTCTCTTAATGACTGCCTGAAAAAAAGCTGATATTTTGTAAATAATGCTGTTAAAGTTGCAGGAATTGACTACTTTGACTGACAGGTGGATGGCGACACAGGCAGCTGTAGCTTCTAGCTATCAGCTACGCTTCACCTCAGATAACTGGAGTCCAGGAACTGGACCTCAGGACTAAGTTCGTATCGGGGGTCCCATCCCGGAGCCAGCCTGGGGTACACTTGTATCCACCCAGTTGCCTGCATGTGTGGTTAAATGTACTAAGAACAGGTTGATGCTTCAGTTTTGGTGATTAAAATTCTGGCATCTTCTTCCCTGGTACTAATTATCAGGTATCAGCTGATTACAGCACGCCACCATCTCATCTAAATATTCTCCCCAAAACACTGGAGTGACGTCAAGTCATCTATGCTAACCCTTCATGTGATTGTCTGCCCCACCCTCATTTGTTTCGCCTGTAGCCAATCAGGCCTGCGCTAAATATCTTCAGAGTCTTTATAATTTTATAAAAGTGCTCCATGCTGCAGTTAAACATCTTTATTTTTGCTTTAAATTTGGATGTTTTTAACCTGCAGCACAACTTTGGTTTGGGATCCGGCCGGTAGCAGCAGTGAATTTCTATCATGAATTTAGGCAAAAATAATCAAACGACCTCTTTGATCTCATGGAGTCATTTTATTCTTGATATCTTAAAAAGTAGAGACTACTCTCGGTCTGAAGCCTTATAATACAGGGCATCGATTGAACCAATGAAACCTTCCCTTTCTTTAACCTTTAGGCTACCGCTGACCCCTTTTATGTGGCTCATACACTCCTCCAATCGGATGTTTTAGAGTATCTGCTTCTATGTGGCAGCCATGGAAGAGATGTAGCAGCAGACAATGGTTAAATCTTTGCCCTGGAGCTACTCTACATACACCGTTTAAAGATTTTCTTGTACACTGAGATGAGGTCAGCCATGATGCTGCAGTGACACAAATAATGTAGCTCGCTGGACTTAAAAAAAAAAAAAATCTTTATTTTAAATAAATCCATTAAATATACACGTAACAAGCTTTGATATGTCTTTGAATGAGTGGGAGCTGAGGAGGTAAGTGAATGGAAATGTGGTGAGATTACAAGTGTCTTACTTATCAAACTGACTGTCTTATCAGTGGAGTAATTGCATCAGTTTGACAGTTCAGTCTGTGTGGTAATTTTTTTATCGCCGTGAGGGACAAGACCTAATTGTTTACTTTTCCTAATTTATTGTAACTCGCAGCTGTCACATTAGCTCTCTTTTTAAAGTCCTTCCTGCTTAACTCTTCCTGCAGGAAGAAGCCACAGCAGCGCCGACAGTCTGATAACCTGTGAGCTAAAATGGCCACTGAAAACGCTGCTGTTACAGTCCAGACGACCACGAAGCTCTTATATCGCTCCACGGTGTGCAGACCAGTTTTGGATATGACTACAGGAAGTAAATGTGGACTCGCACACCTGACAATGTGACCCAGATTTGGATTGGCTTGACTCGAGTCGACCATGTTTACATCAGATTATTGGTGACTGGACTGCACACAGACTTTTTCACTTTTCAGACCTGAAAGCTACGGCCAAGTTTTTGTCCTGCTTTTTTATCCCAGGGGCGTGTATGGCATAGTGGCTAATGTTGTTTGTATCTATACTTGAGTCTGTATTGCTGTGCCATCACAAGGGAACTGAGCTGTTGATGTTGGACTTGGAGCTGATCCAAGTGAGTCTAAATGTGAACGGTCAGAGCCGAGAAAAGGAAAAACAGACGGCCTCTACAGTGGAAGAATACTCTAACTACTGAATGAGTATTTTGAGTGAGATGATACAGTTAAAGCTGGCGACATTATGTTTAACTGGAGCATTATCCTTTTTAAGGACCGGCTGACCAAAGCATCAAGGCCACGGGGACAGCTTTGCAAATATGGAAATTGTAGACAAGTTATTAATAATTCCAGTTTTTCTGCTGCTCCCGGTGATGCCTGGGGTGTAAAAACTGCCCAACCACAACCAAAATCAGGATCAGGAAAATCAGCTGTTCACGCCTGGTTAATGCATGAAAGCTGATACATTAAAAAAGATCCAGGTAACAAGTCACCTGGGATCAGAATAAAGGAGTTTTCTGTAAAAGAACCAATCAGAATCAGGTGATCAGGAGTAAATGGACGTTTTGTGTTTCTTGTTCAGACATGAACATGAGCAGTGGTTTTGGAGACTTGTTGTAACCCTAATTATTAAAATATTGACATCTCATGACATCTCAGTGGCGGCGTCCTCGGTTCAACCCCCAGCTGGGGGACTTTTGGTGCACGTCATGGCCTTTCTCACCCACGTGTGCACTTCCTGTCCGCCTCTGCACCAAGAGCCCAAATAAAGAGAGAAACCTTTGAATGATGATAGCTCCTTTAGTTGTATGATTTATGAATTCTAAACTTGTAAGTTGACTCACTGACACGTCTGTGTTAGCCCGACAGGCTGCAAAATACTGATAAGGTTATGAGTAATACATACCCAGGGAGCTTGTTATCAGGAGCCTGACAACCCACTGTGATGAATACATGTTAAATAAATACATGATGAATAAAGATGGAGCACAAAATAAAACAAACTTCTTTGCTTTTCTAGATTCGTGCTGGTTACTGTAGACAGAAAACATCACATTAACTGAAATCAGCCTCCTACACTCACCATCATCTGACCTCTGATCAAGTGACATCCACTGCTAATTTCTTTTATCATTTCTGATGAGCTGATATGTGACTTGATATGTGTCTTTTTCACTAAACATGAATGAACCGAACCGAGCTAAGCTGATCTGATCTGAGCTCCGCTGAGGAGGAGGAGGAGGAGGAGAGGCTGCCTGGGATCAGTGCGACCTCATCTGAGTAAAATCATAAAATCAAAATCTTTCCCAGGAAGAAAAACAAATAGGATTTCTTCTTCATTTGTGCAGAATGAAGCCAAGTGCTTTTAAAAAAGGACTCAAGTAAATTATTAATCCAGGTCTCCTCCGCCTGTGCCATCCTAGCCTACTTTCTTGGCACTTTGGGGGAAGCACAGTGACTTGTTGCTCTCCATGACACTTCCCAGGTCATACATTATACATGCAGCTATTCTGCACAGAGCATGCATACAATATAGCCTTTAGCTCGTCATCACAGCCATGAAACCGGAGCTGCAGTACTGTGAAAAAGTCTTGAACCACCCCTTATTTTTTATATCTTGCTTCCAAGGAGCCAGACTCTGTATTGTTTTTGTTTTTAAGTGGTTTTGAGCAGTAGATCTCCAGGCTTTCTGAAGGTCTTTTTTTTGGACATTGGCTTGAAGCCTCATCAGAAATGGTCTCAGTGGAAGGGTGGCTCCCAAGAAGCCATTCTTAAGGGGGAGGCTCTGTTGGACATCTTGTCAATATCGATGAAAAAGAACGCAAGAAGGCGCCATCAGAGTTTGATCCACCATACTTTACCATCTGGAAAGCATTTGATTGGCATCAGCTTCATTTTTCAGAATGACAATGATCCCAAACTAACTGCCAGTGCAGTAAAATCATACCGGGATAGAGAAACATACAGTGGAACGCTATCAATCATGGATTGGCCTCCCCAGAGCCGGGAATTCAATATTATTGAAGTTGTGTGGGATCATCTTGACAGAGAATAGAAAAAAAGGCAGAAACAGCCAAAGAAGAGCTTTGAATGTCCTTCAAGAAGCCTGGAGAATTATTCCTGAAGATTATTTCATGAAATTATAAGAAGGCTGCCTCAGAGAGTTCAGGGTGTGCTGAAGAATAAAGGTGATCAATTGGCAAAAACTCTCTGTTTTTACCTTAAATCCTGAATTTTCATGTGTGTTCGCACACATCTAAATAAATCACTGCAGCTATGACCATTTTACCAACAGCATATCAAGAAATGAGGGGTGGCTCAAGACTTTTGCACAGTACTGCAGGCGATGATTTGTGACATATTCAGGGTTAAAAACAGCTTAAACACTTAAAATGTCTAACACTGTTTTTAATGCCACTTCACATCTAATGCAACCACTGAAAATGACATCATTTCCTTCGGGTTGTTGGGTGTTTGTGGTGCATTTAGATTTCTTCATCCTTCACATCTCATATCACAAAGAACGAGACCATTTATGTTTAATTTCAGGTCCTATGTTGTAATGGAGCTGATGGAGGGAGGCGCAGTTCATCAAACTGTCATTTTCGGTCACAATTCTGGCTTCTAGTCCGTTAACAAACACTGTTTTGTCTGGTTTCACACATTCTCCTGCACTTTTGTCCCTCCATAAAAGTCCAGATTCACTCCCCAGCAGGCCGTGGCAGGCTGACATCACTTCTTTATTAAGATATTTAGTTGATTTCATAATTAAAGTTAATGGAAATTCACTTAATTAAAGAGACATACCTGTTTTTTAATTAATCCAAAGTCTGTTAAGTAACCATGTTAAATAATCTCCGGAAACAGCCGTAATCTGGTGTTAAGATCTTACAGTCTCTTATAGTCAGCACAAGAAACAAGTAAGAGAAATAAGGTCAGCTTAAAGCGCCGCTCTGAAAACACGCATTACACTTAAAGTGACGATGTGTGTTATTGTCAATCATGCGTTCCCTGAGATGGCACTCAGTCATAAACACAGCTGCACATTAATACGAATGTAATATATATGGTGCTTTTCTGCTACAAGCATCATTCACCCATTCATGCCTAAGCTCATTTAACCTAACCTCACACACTCACACTCCAACCAATGCACTGGAGGCAACACAGGGTTCAGTATCTTACCCAACGATACTTGGCCATGCAGAAAGGCCAGCCGTCATTGGATTTAAACTCCATCTCTCTGCTTGCTAGCAGAAAGTGCTGCTGCTTTTAGCAACCTGCATTTTGGATATTTTGATGGGGGCGTAACCAGAGCCTGACCACCAATCCTGCTGGACTCAGTCAGTCTTACAATGAGAGCTATGTTAGGACCAGCGGTGGAACAATCAAGTATTGATGCGTTCATTGTAAAGCTTTAGTTTATTTTTAATTAGCAGGCTTAAAATTTTATGATGCTGTATTATTTTTAGATAAAGTTACCCAGCAGTACATACAGTAAGTAAAATCATCTCCAGATGCAACATTAAAGCAATATTCACATTAATGAAAATCTGATTATGTTGCGTGTTTGTCTCTGCGTAATGAGCAGAGACATTTTATGTCCTGCATAAAAGAGTTTTTGACCTTCACCCAAAGGAAAAATCACCCAGACTGTGATTTTAAAAATATTAACTGGATTTTTAAAAGTGGGTTTAATTTACTCAAGAATGAAACACAAATTTGTTTATTCAGTGGTGGGAAATAACTATACATGGACTTCTGTTAAGCAAGGTAACAGATTTACTGCTTCAACAACACATGGACCAATCTTTCTTATATATATTCATGTATGTGGGGTACTTTTACTTTTGGTACTTTAAGTTTAATTTGGTATTAAAGTATCTGTGCTTAAACTGGATTGGGACTTCTAGGTAAAGGGTCAACATGCTTCCTTTCACAAAAGTACCTTTCAAAAAGTACCTTTGAAAGGTACTTTTTGTAATTACCTGAAAACCTTCACCAGCAGGGGGCAGCAGTTAAGATAAGATAAGATAAGATAAGATAAGATAAGATAAGATAAGAAGAACTTTATTTATCCCGAGGGAAATTCTTTTGTCATACACATGCTCAATGCAGCAAGAGAGACAGAGGAGCAGAGGAATAAGATATACAATATGTACAATAGAATACTAGTATACAGTAATATACAGTAGGATAACATCTAGTGCAGAGATATTTTCGATTTGCTGCTGCTTTTTTTTTTTTTTTTTAATTTTTAGTTTTTCCTTTTAACCCCA